>JAKTRJ010000015.1:0-177272 GCA_030579655.1 Liangdongia dryadoides
AATAAACCAGTACCAATACAACCACCAAGGGCAATAAGTTGAATATGACGAGCTTCTAGACCTTGTTTTAGTTCATAAGTTTGATTTTCTTGAGATTCAGCGTCATCTATATCATTATAAGTACCAGCAGAGCTTTCACCAGGTTCAACTGTTGCTGTATTTACTTCATATTCTTTCTTCTCTTCAGAAGAGTTTAAGAATATATTATTAATTTTAGCCATGATGGATATTAATAAGGTATGTATTCAAATTGGAGGTTTTATTATTTACAATAATGCGGGAATGTGTGATGTATTTATAAAGGATTAGTTTTGATATAAAAACTTCAATTATTTGGTGCTCTGCATAATGCAAGATGTACATAGAAACTGATAGTGGAGATAGTCATACTCATGAACTTTCTGATTATAATCAGTGTTTAGCATTTGCGCAGCCATATCTTGCAAACTACTGTCTTACTTGAAGCTGCATGAACTATTTAACGGTGATTCTTTAAGGTGTCAAAACAGGCGATTAAAGATCAAGAGTTAGTAGAAGCGAGAGGCTTTTGATGATACAGTAGTGCTTCTTGTATAGTTTGTGGTAAGTAAATGCAGTGAATGGGACATAATTTTAATGCCATTTGGTTTGCTTAGGTAAAGTTAAAGTTTCTGAAATCATCGGTATTAAATATAACTCTTTAGCTATGATGGTTCACATATATTTTGTAAAGACATACTCCGTATAAGATTCATTTTGTAATAAGACGATGAATGTAACCACTAGAAGTGGTCTATGGTACTTTCTCAAGCACATAGAGAAACAGATTTCTACTGGTGGTTTTTCGTGTTTTTGAGCTTATCATGACGGTTATGGCAAGAGCAGCATATCAATGGAATTGATAACCTTGCGATTATTTCACTGTGGACACAGTCAAAAGTTCAAATACAAGCAAGCTAATTTACTGAGTCTCTAGTGGGCAGTGCTTGAACTATTTGCTGTAAAGTTTTTGGGTGGTGGTACTTTGGAGAAAGTTATTAAAAAGGTGTTATTTAATTGTTTCTTTCGTGCCATTCAATTCGTACTGATATTTAGTTTCATTTGGTATAGTGGCAGTAAGAATTGATTAGTACTAACCAAACAGTAATCATCACTTCATATAAACCCATTTGCTAGTGGTTTATTTGTTCACAGACGGGAGAAACAACGGTTGTATACATCCGTCTATACTCATTGACACAAAGTACTTTACCTGCAGGAGCGAGTTCCGGTGGCATTCACCGAGAGTACAAAATGTTTAGGTAATTGTTTAATTAAGTGAAAAGAAATTGGTGGACTGATTTGAAATAAACTAGTAATTTTAAGCGTGTAGACCACTTAATTAGTATAAACTTGGTTCCCGCTATGATAATGCATGTATTATATGCGTACACATGCACTGTTGCATATTGAAAAAATATTATATAATTACAAATTATAACTCAATATACAGAAAAATATAATAAGTTTAGGCCTTCAAAAAATAATTGATAGTTGGCAGCCTTATAAAATAATTATACTTGTCCTTGTTCTCATTTTGATTAAACTTAGAGATATATGCATAGATGTTAGTCCCTGCATAAAGCTAATGTAAAAATCCTTAGAACCTTAAAGGTTTTAATTCAAAAATGACAACATAAATCCTCATATGCAGTTAATTTAAATTCTGTCAAACATTCTATAAATTCAAGTTTGTAATCTCCAGACTGAAACTATATTTCAGCCACTTAAATTTCTTAGCTGAAAGTTCTGTGGAAAATTGTGAAATTGATATATTATCAGATCTGCAATATTTATTAAGATACAGGATCATAAATAAATGTTATATACACTGAATAAATGAACTTATAGAGTATCTACAAAGAAACTTAAAGAGTTTTTCAAATTCATTTTTATTATAGTTTCAGTCGAGCTCTTTTGCAATTGCATCCACTTCTTCCAAAATAGTTTTGTATTGCCAATAAATTATCCAAGAATAAGGCAAGATACTAACAATAAAATTACGAATAGTATAACCCCACCAACTTTGTGGGATATAATTAACAGCAATTCTTCTAGACCTTGCTTGTAAAGTTTGAATAACTGGCTTTAGTTTATCCTGATGATTTTTTAGAGCAAGATCAATATCAAAATCAGTTTTCTTCAATTCTTTACTCAATAATTCAGCAGAAACTAGAGCCATACCTGCACCTTGGCCAGATAATAAAGTTAGACAATGAGCAGAATCTCCAAGTAATAAAATTCTTTCCTTATACCAATTATCAAGTTTAACCATGGTTAAAGTATCAATTATATATTTTGAATTTTCCCTTTCAGCAGTTTTAATTGCATCAATGACATCTGGATGAGCATCTTTATTTTGTTCATAAATTTCATCTATACTTCTATGAGTATCTTCTAAACGGGAAGTATAATCAGTCCAAAGATGCATTACAGCAATTTCATTATTGTTCACTTCATACAAAGTGTTCATCTTTCCAGGAGCAACATAAGTTACTGCACTTGATTTATAGTCTTTAGTTTTTTTGAAACTATAAACTCCATAAGAATATCCCATATATTCTAAATCAACTTCATCTTTTTCCCAAATTTGATTTCTAACATAAGATCTAATACCATCAGCACCAATTAACAAATCAGCTGCTAAATTTTCACCATTACTCAAAGAAACAGTTATTGAATCAGAGCCATTAGTCATGCTCGTTATTGTAGTACCAAATTTAACTACTGCAGATTTAGGCAAGTTATCATATAACCCTCTAGCCAAATCACCTCTTCCAAGAGCAATGGTACCCAAACCACCATGAACATCTTTAAAGTTTAAAGAAATAATCTCTTTACCATTATAATCAAATAATTTATTCTTTTGTGGGGTAAAAGAATTTTCTTTTAATTTTTCAGTCAAACCCATTTGTTCAATAGTTTTTAAGCACCGACCATTAAGTCCAATCATATATCCTCCTGTTGGAATTGAAGTTGCCCTTTCTACAATGATACTCTTGATTCCAATTTGGTCCAACCACCAAGCAGCACTCAGACCAGCAATACCTGCACCTAAGATAATAACAGTTTTTTGCGTTTGTTCATTCATAATATTTGTTCAAATAATCTTGATCATATCTGATTAATCTGATAATGGGAATTCAAATTGAGGGTTTTATATATAGAAAACCATCGGAAATTCAAGCTTTAAAAAAAGGGAAATGCAAAATTTTCAGTACTAAGATTCAACTAGCAAGGTCTTTAGAACTACTTATATGTCTTAAAAGCTGTCTCATGCAGTAAGGGTCTGATTTACATGCGATAATACTTCGGGTGTTTTTGAATGTAATAATTTAAAAATTTATGAGTATTAAATACCAGAAGATGGTATTCTTTGATGAAGATGTGCTCAATGTTAAAATTAATACTATTAATTAATAATGACTACTCAAGTTGAAAATACTGCTTGCAAGACTGATTTGGATAAAGATCTAGAGAATAAGGTTAATGAAGGAATTAATACTGTTTCTGATAAATCTGGACCTGAAGAAGATGAAGGTGCTTTTGTTGATGAAAATAGAGCCCAGTTACCAGGTGTTGCCAAGATCCAACGTTTTAGTTTAAAGTTACGTCGATATGAAAGATGGTTATTATATATTGCTTTATTCATTTTGTCCTATGGTATTAATTTGTTTTATTTCACTTCAAGAACTTATCAAACCTATGCCACTTCCCAATGGAAGAAGCATTCCTTAATCTCAACAATCAATGTTATCCAAGGTGTTATTTCTGCAGCTTGTTTGCCATTCACTGCTAAACTAGCTGATTTTTTTGGTCGTATGGAAATCATGTATGTTGTAATCTTGATTCATACAGTTGGATTAATCCTACAAGCTGCTGCCCCAAACATCTCTGCTTTTGCAGCAGGTTCATTGTTAAGTCAATTAGGTTATACAAGTTCTCAGTTAATTATGGAGATTATTGTTGCTGATACTACATCTATTCAGTCTCGTTTATTCTTTTTATTTATTCCAGTGATGCCTTCTATTATCAATACTTGGATTAGTGGTAATATTACCGAACAAATATTAAAAGAATCAACTTGGAGATGGGGAATGGGAATGTGGTGTATTGTTGTTCCAGCTTCTTTATTACCATTGGCTGTATTATTTTTCATTGTTAATCGTCGTCAGTTACCATCAGGTCATGACAATGATAAAGAATTGAAAATAGATTATTTGAAAGGTCGTAATTGGAAAGAGTATATGAATGATTTATTTAGCAAATTGGATATTATTGGAGTTTTTTTGGTTACTGCTGCTTTATCATTATTATTAATCCCATTAACTTTAGCTGGTGGTACTTCAAAGAAATGGAGTAGTCCAGGTATTATTACTCCAGTTGTTTTAGGTGGTGTCTTTTCATTCTTATTTATTTTATGGGAAAAATTTGCTTTACATCCAATCTTACCATTTAAATTAATGTCTGAACGTAATGTTTGGGCAGCAATGGGGATCTCCATGTTTACATCAATTTCTTATTCTCAACAAGCTGATTTCTTATACACTGTTTTGATTGTTAGTTACAATTTTTCAATTGAAACAGGTACAAGAGTTGCAAGTGTTTCATCTTTTTGTGAAACTGTTGGTGGTATTTTTTTTGGTCTCTTGGTTTACAAAGTTAGAAGATGTAAACCTTTTATTGTTTTTGGTGTTGTAATGTGGTTTGTTGCTTATGGTTTATTAATCAGATTCCGTGGTGGTTCTGATAGTCCATCTAAAACTGGGATGGTTGCAGCTCAAGTATTA
This sequence comes from Liangdongia dryadoides, assembly GCA_030579655.1. NCBI lineage: Eukaryota > Fungi > Ascomycota > Saccharomycetes > Phaffomycetales > Wickerhamomycetaceae > Liangdongia > Liangdongia dryadoides. The sequence continues at coordinate 4,809 of JAKTRJ010000015.1, forward strand.
TTAGGTTTCTTTGTTGCAAGTTTCTCATTTACTAATGTTGTTGCTGCAATGACCAAAGCCCACCATTCAGAGTTAGCAGTTTTAACTTCATTATGGTTGACTATGAGTTGGATTGGGAACTCTATTGGTCAATGTATTTCTGGTGCAGAATGGACTCAAAGATTATATGAAGAATTGGAACATAATCTTGCTGGGATAAACTCCACATTGGCTTTGGCTGTTTATGGAGCACCTGTGAATATTGCACCATTATATCCTTTGGATTCTCCAGAAAGAAAAGCTATCATTCATAGTTATAAGTATATCCAAAAGATTTTATGTGTCACTGGTATTTGTTTTGCTGTGCCAGTTTTTTTCTTTGCTTTATGTATCAGAAACAACAAGTTGAAGAGTAATTAAGAAAGAATAGTAAAAGGATTATGTGTCTTATGAATGTAGTTATTAAATAAATTTTTTACAATATCAATAAATACCATAAAAAAAATAAAAAACCAAAAAAAAAGAATTAAAAAACCAAAAAAAAAAACACAACCAATAAATGAGTAAAATTTTAATCATGGAACAAATTCAAAACGTAAATTTCAAACGATTTTCTTTTCAATTTAAAATTTTTCCATTTTTAATTAAATTTCTCTTGATCATCTCATCGGATAAAAAAAAAATTAATGTCAAAATTTATTCATATCGAACGACTATAAAATTTCTTTAAAACCACAAAAAAAAAGTATTTAAAAGTACCCAAAAATGACTACAGATGAACCACCAACAAAGAAGAGGAACATTAGTAAAGGAATTTCCAAATTTACAGTTACTCAAAGACACCCATTAAACGTTAAACCTTCTGGTAATTCTCTAATATTTAATTCACCTGAATTGTTAAAACAGAAAAATGATTCTTTAGGTAGTTTTGCAGAATTCCCAGATGAGTTGATTATGGATTTATTATCATATTTTGACGATCCTAAAGATTTATTGAATTTATCCCATGTTTCAAGATGTTTTTATGCTTATTTATATGATGAAGAATTATGGAGAAAATTATATATTAAGAAATGTTTGAAAGAAGAAGCTCAAGGAATTAAAAATTTTTATCCTTTGAATATAAAACAATGGAGAGGGTCTTGGAGAAGAACTTTATTGAATATTCCCAAATCTAAAGAAGCTAAAATCCAATTACCAGAGAATTTATTATGTTCAGATACATTATTTAGACCATTTCAATGTTCTCAAGTAAATTATCAAGAATTATTACCTGATTTAATTGCTGAAGAAAAAGAAAGTTATGAATTAAAAAGAACTTTAAATACTAGTTTTGGTATTGAAAGAATAGATGAAGAAATAATGACTTTTGAAAAATATAATAATGAATATTTAACAAAACCATTTATTTTAACAAACAAGGATAAAACAAGATGGCCACATTGGACTCTTAATACATTAATGAAAAGATTTAGTGATGTTAAATTTAGACAAGAAGCAATGCAATGGCCATTATCCCTATATTCCCAATATTTTGAAGAAAATAATGATGAATCTCCATTATACTTATTTGATTGTCAATCCACTGCAATGGCCCAATTAGTTAATGAATATAATTGTCCTGAAATTTTCACTCAAGATTTATTTAAATTATTTAATGATGGGACTATAAATTGTCGTCCAGATTATCGTTGGATTATAGCTGGTCCTGAAAGATCAGGTTCAACTTTTCATAAAGATCCTAATGCTACTTGTGCATGGAATGCCAACTTATGTGGATCAAAATTATGGGTGATGTTACCACCTAATATTAAACCACCAGGTGTTGGTACTGATGAAGAAGAAAGTGAAGTTACTTCACCTGTTGGTGTTGCTGAATGGATGATTAGTGGGTTTTATAATGATTGTTTAAAATTAGCTAAAGAAGGATTATGTCAAATTGGAATAACTTTTTCTGGGGAATGTATGCATGTTCCAACTGGATGGTGGCATACTGTAATTAATTTAGAAGATTCAGTTGCAATTACACAAAATTTTGTTCCATTTGGTAATTTAGGTAAAACTTTAAATTTTTTAAAAAATAAAAGAGATCAAGTTAGTGGATTTCATGTTATTGATTTTACAAAATCATTAAAAAAATTTATTGAAAATCATGGAAATGGTATTAGTAAAGAAAATAACAAAATTTTTAATGATTTTTTAAATGAAATTAAAGATTTAAGTGCAAATAATGAAGATGTTGGTGAATTAAAAGAATTACCACATTTACCAATTTATGAATTTTTCATTGAATTAATTAAAACTAATGATGAATATGTTAAATTATTACCAGAAGCTTATAAGAAATTACATGAACTTGAATTACAAGAATTAAAAAAACAACAAGAAAATAGATGTTTGGTACATAGTAAAATTTGGGATGAATTAACTAAACAACCTGAAGAAAGTACTGGTGTTTTTTCATTTAATTTTGATGAAAGTGATGATGAATGATAAACATTTATTTAATAATATAACATAGCGATTAAATTAGATGCAGTAGTATTTTGAGATCTGGGGTATATGCATATACATGCATATACAATACATGTTACAAATCGAAAACAAAACAGACATATTATTAAATATTAAACATTATTATTCATCCAATGGAATCAAAGCAAGATTCTTTTCAGTAACTTTTGAAGTTTTTTCATCAGTTTCTTCCATTTTGTTATAATCACATAATAATTTAACAACATATGGAATAACTAATCTATCAACATCATGACCCCAAATAATATCTAAATGTTCATGATTTTCCACTGGGATAGTTTCAACAATACCTTCAGGTAATAAACTACACATTTCATTAATATCCACTAAAGAATCTATAGTACCATAAATTAAAATAATTGGAATTTTAATATTAGTTTTTGTTGGGAAATGTGGTACTTGAAATGGTTTTGAAATTGAACTTGTTAATGAAACAACTTCATCAAACATTTGGAATTTTCTATTTCTTATAATTTGAAACCAATGAACAACAGATTTAACAGAAGTTGGTGAATATAAATGAGCAAAACTTGAAATTTTTGTATCAAATTCAATATTTTGACTTTTCCAATTAAATAATACTTTATTACAATAATCAATAACTTTAACAAATAATGGTGGATAAATTATATTTTTCCAAAAAGTAGCACTTGGTAATAAAGTTCTTTTCCCAAATAATAAATACATTAAATTTGGTGAAATTTTCATTAATGTATCAACAACTTTATGATGTAAACCTTTTGGTGTCATTGCAGGAGCCAATCCAATAAATAATTTTATTTTTTTATTTAAATCTGGATTTATTGACAATGAAGCAAATGCTTGAGCAGAACCTTGACTAAATCCTATATAAGTTAAATTTAATTGATTTGTATAATTCAAGATATAATTAATTGTATCAGGAATATCGTACATTGCATATTCATCAATAGAAAAATCCCAAAATTTATTTTGATTTGGTTTTAAATAAATATGTTTTGTTGAATATTTATTTGATCTATTATTTCCTAACCAAACATCATAACCTAAATCATGTAAAACAAATGGAATATTTTTATTTTTTTCAACATTAACACACCAAATATCAGAACACATTAATAATCCATGATGTAAATAAACAATAGGAGCTGATTTCCCATTTAAATTTTTTTTTGGAGGAATTCTATGAACAGAAAGTAAATAACCATCTTCAGTTTTAACAATATGTTCATCAATTTCATAACCAAATAAGTCACCAATTTCTTGAATAGAAGAAGCATCTCTTATAGCATCTCTTATAATATGTTTTGAATTAGATTCATCATTATTTGAAGGAGTATTAAACAAATAGTGTAAAACCAATGTAAAAATATTGATAATTGATTGAGGAATTGCAGTTGCTACTACTGATGATATAAATTCAAGGTATGTGAAAAAAAATGATAACAGTACAACAGGCCATTCTTTTATAGAAAGTCTTCCCAAAAATGGTAAATGCATTATCTTCCAAATATAAATTGGTTGCTTACTGAAGTAATAAGATAGTAAGAAACTTTATATTTTTTTGTGAATTTGAAAATAAGGTCACGTGAACACTCACGTGAACACTTGAGAGTTAACAATAAGAAAACTGTAGTTATTAGTCCATTCTTCTTAGAATTATAACTGTAGCTTCTAGTAAAGAAGGATATTTACATTCAAGGAGTATATCTTTATCTGTTTTAACAGATTTAATAGTTGTGTTACTGTTGATGCTGAGCAGACCGGAAGTCGAACGAGATCCGAGGCATAATTTATCTTTTACAGTACACCAATATAAAGAGTTTTAAGTTATAATAATAAGCATATATTATTCATTCATTACATAATCTTGAGTTTATTTTTCAATCCGGGTAGAAAAATTTGCTCCATTGTCGCGGAGCATGGCATTACGAAATCCAACACCATGATTGGTTGTAACGGGCAGTCGGTTCCGGATTCCTGCGGGTAACCATAATTTATCGATTGATTCCGGGATTGTAATGACTAGAATTTTATATATGGAGAAATACCGCCAAAAACTTGAACTTTTCAACCACCTTTTCAAGTACCATCAACAAAAATATATTCATCATTAAAATGTTAGCTAGTCGTATGGGTTTAGGTCTAATTAGACCATCTACTTTTGCCACATCTGTTTTAAGACCAACTTTTGCTAGAGGTTATAAGAATATTTCTATTACCAATGAAGAAGAACAACATATTTTAGTTGAACAACGTAAAAATAGACCATCATCTCCACATTTAACTATTTATCAACCACAAATAACATGGTATATGTCTTCAGTTCATAGAGTTAGTGGTGTTTATTTAGCTGCTGGATTTTATGCTTTAACTTGTTCTTATGCTTTTTCTTCAATTTTTGGTTTTCATTTAGATTCAACTGATATTATTTCAGCTTTTCAAAATTTATCAGTTCCAACTCAATATGCTGTTAAATCTGCTGCTGCTTTCCCATTTTTTTTCCATTTTGCTAATGGTATTAGACATTTAGTTTGGGATGCTGGTAAAGAATTAACTAATGATGCAGTTAAAAAAACTGGTTATACAGTTTTAGCTTTTTGTGCTATTGTTGGTACTTATTATACTTTCTTTTCATGATCATATAAAATACAGGTTATTTATTAAATTTTGTAGTCTACAATTATTTTCATAAAACGTTTAATCATATAAATAAAAATATATCAAATCATCACAGATTGATCATAAGCATCATTATCATCTTTTAAAAAAAGGCTTATATCAATGTCATCATTATCATTTAAAACATTATTAGTAATAGGGGTTGTAAAATCATTGTCATTATTACCATTAAAATCATTAATATCAGTATCAAGTTGATTTTGTTGTTGACATAAACAAGAACTTCCATCCAAACAAAATCCACATTGTTCTTCCCAATCAACTAATGGGACATCATTTGTTGTTACAGTTGTATTAGTTCTTGTTAATTGTTCAACAGATTGTGGATCAACAGAAAAATTATTTAATGGAACAGAATTTGAACGACCAAGATTTAAAGATTCTAATTCATCAGAAGGTTGATGAGATAAAGATCTTGTTAATTTAATCATTTTTGGTTTTTTCAAAGGTTTTGGAATTTGTTTATCATTATTAATTTCATTTTTTAATATAGTACCTAATAAAGAAAAATCTGAAGATGGTGATAATGGAGAAGTTGTTGATGTTGTTGTAGTTGTTGTTGTAGTTTTAGTTAAATCAGCTAAAGAGATTGGAGATGGGGTATCTTCTTTTTTCAATATATTAGTAGTAACTTCAATTTGAGCAGCTTGAGCAGCTAATTGTTTTTTTGTTAATTTTTTTGGTTTAGAAATTTCATCTTCAGGTTTCTTCTTTTTTTTTCTATATTGACGTTTAGGTCTTAATGGAGGTTGAGAATCTTGTGAATTTTGTTGATCTTTTTGTTGTTTTGGATGTAATTGTAAAGGAGGTAAAGATTGTAATTGTTGATATTGATTCAATTTTTCATCTAATAAATGAGTTATATGTTTTGGATCAATAGTTGGTGATACATTTTTTAAAGGAAATGAAGTTGAACCAGGTGTTGAAATATTATTATTATTATTATCATTATTAGTAAAAGTATTTGTTGATAAATTTGTAGTTGAAGTTGTATTTGAAATAATAGTCATAGCGTCATTATTAACATTAGAAGATAAAGATTTATATTCACTTAAAGTTCTTAATTTTTGTAAAGAATCAATTTCAGTTTTTAATCTTGATATAATATTTTTTAATTTTTGATTTTCTTCAGTTGCAACTTCTAATTCATTTTTTAAATCAGGTTGTTGTTGTTGTTGTTGTTGTTGTTGTTGTTGTTGTTGTTGTTTATTTGATTTTTGTTGTAAATTTAAATTAGTTAAATTTGTTGATAAATTATTCATTGATCCATTACTTGTAATACTATTTGATCGATGATGATGTAAAGTATTATTTATTGAAGATTGAGAAGGTTTTTTTTCAATAGACACAGGTTTTCTTTTTTCTGGAGCAATAGGAACAACATTATTAATTTGTTTATTATTTATATTTGAACCTGTTGAACCATTATTTGAAGTATTAGCAACATTTTGAGCAGGGGATAAATTTTTAACACCAATTTTTTTATTTATTGGTTTTGGTAATACTTGAACATGTCTTGGAGCCAAATTTAATGGAGCTGGTGCAATAGGTGTGAGGGTTTTATAATTTGATGTTTGAACCTTGACTATGGGAATAGTATGGTTCATGGTGTTGCAAAGAGCGAGTTTGTGAAATCAAAGAATCAATGTATTGTGAATATTATGAATATGAATATTGTGTATGTGTATATATATACAAGTGATGAATATAGCTAAAATTATTAAAAATTCAAAATATATCGGGTTTGATGTTAAAGGGATTTATTTTTGTTTATATGGGTTAACTCGCTGTTTGAATTTAAAGTTGGCCCTTCGCTTTTTTAAAAAAATTTGTTGATGCAGGTTGTATGTAACCGGAAGAGGAAATTATTTTGTATAAAGAAGCTGAAGACGGAAATCTTTTATTTCTACTTTTATTTGTATTTGTATTACTTCTACTTCTACTTTACATGTTTTATATCTTTATTTCTATTTTATTATATCAATTTTTCTTTGTTTAACAATGCCCCTCCCATGACTCCCCCATACACAAGTACTTTATCAAAAGTACTAAAGCATTCTTTAAACGGAACCAATTTTTAAAGTTTGACGTTTTTTATTTTTAACACTGAAATATTCTGTTAAATAATTTCATTACGAACTAAAAGAGTTGATATTTCGGTGTAAATGCTTAAAGCTTAAAAGGAGGTTAAATTGACGGGTTTTGATGACACTTTCCTATAACGTTACTGGTTGAATTGATTAATGGAATTAAGACATACATACAAGATAAACATAAACACAAGACATATATGGAATATATCTATACATATATGGAATACATCTCATATTACCCCTGAATCTTATTATAATTTACCATTTTATTAAATTCGGCAATCTTATCTAACAATCTTTCCTATAAAAAGAATTAGTTCCGTTTCGTTAAATTGGTCCCGAGGGGTTTAAAAATTTAGTAATAGCTGAAGTAATCTAAAGATTATGATTACCCGGATAACAATACATCCAAACACTAAGGAAAGATTAATGTAAACAACTTTGACATATATCAGTATTATGATATTGTATTATGCCCTTATAGTCTTATCATCATGAGATCAACCATTACTAAACCAAACAATACAGCGTCATTAAAACAAAGACAATTATCCCATTTACATTCACAACTTGCACAATTAGAAGCAAATTTATCAGATTTTGAAAATTTAATTAAAATAACAGCATTTCAAGCTGAATATATTAAAAAACTTGGTATATTACATGGAAGTTTGTAAGTGAAATGAAATTCTTTATTTTTATTAATTACTAATGTTTTTAGGTTCATGGCTAGTCATAAAGTTTTTGAAGAAGAAGTTCAAGATCAAGAATTAAATGTAATGGAAGAATGATATTAAAAATAATGATATGAAATTATGTATAGTATTGGAATGGATTTGGGTTATAATAACAATATTACTGGATTGAAATTTAATTGTAGTAAATATTCTTTGTTTTATTAATTAATTTATTAATTATTGATTACATAATCACTTAGTCAAGTAATCAAATTTTTTTAAATTCAACATTGAAAAATTCAACATTGTAACATATAAATATATAGATTAATACAATATAATAAGATGTTTGGTGCTTTTAAATCTACTACTGTTGCATTAGGTGGTTTATTATGGAAAAGACCATGGAGAATGTCAAAATTCCAAAAATATCGTCATAGATTAAGAATGAAAACTGTTGATAATGTTATTGAAACTTTATATAATGGATTAAAAAATCAACAAATGTCTTCAAATAAAGTTACTTATATATATGAAAATACACCAAGAGAAGGTGAAATGAAACCATTTGATAAATATTTTGTTTTTAATAAGAAATCTAAAGGTTATAGAAAAGGTATACATTTAGTTCCAAAATGGACAAAATTAACTTTAAGAAAAAATCCTGAACATTTTTAAAAATAATTCATGTATATAATAATTATAATAAACTTTAAAATCTATCCCAAATATAATTTGATATAAAATAATCACTATATTTTTCATCACCATAATCTAAAAAATCTGTAAGATTTTTATCCTTATTATAAATAATTAATATAGATGATTTTAAATCAATTTTTAATCCAAATTTACGATAAACCATTAATTTTAAACTAAATTGTTAATAAAAAAGAAATATATAAACAAAGGTTAACTTACACCGTAGAATCTTTATCTTCATCATCATTAATAACATCTAATTCTTCAATTTGTTTTTCTAATGAATTTAAATTATCAATTAAATCACTTTGTTGAGCAGATAAATCTTGTTTATCACTAGTTAAAATTTTTAAATTTTTATTTAATTGAAATTCTAAATCATCATTTTCTTGTAATTGTAATAAATTTGATTCTCTTTTATTTGAATTTTTTAAATCATTTAAAATTTCTTGTTTTGAAGATAATTTTAAAGATAAATTTTGTAATTCTTTTTGTTTAATATAAAGATTTGTTTCACGTGTTGATTGTAATTGTTGTAAACTTTGTGATATTCTATCTATTGTATCTAAATCTGTTTGAATATCACAACCTTCAAGTGTTTCTCTTAATAATACACTTGGATCAGCTTGTAACATCATTTTTATGGTTTTATTTATTTGTTTATGTTTAGTTAATCAAGGATTTTTAAAAAAATTAAATTTAAAATCAACAAAACATTTTACAACAACAACTAAAAATTAAAATTAATAAAAAGGAAACAATAAAGTTAATATTATAGTTAATATTATCATAATGTCAGATAAACATAATGCTAAATTACCAGTTTGGGTTTTAACACCAACAGAAGAAAAAGAAGCTAGAAAAAGATGGAAAGATTATGCTTATAAAGAATGTGATGATACTGTAAAAAGTAAGTATTAATTAATATTAATAAATTATTAATTTAATATAATATTAATATTAACAATTATTTAGAATTTGTTGAATGTTCCAAAAAAAATGGAATGATGGTTTTATTCAATTGCCGAGATGTTAGAGATGATATGAATAAATGTATTAGAAATTTACAAAAACCTGAAATTTTAGATCAACAAAGAGAATTAATGATTGAAGAAAAAAAACAAAAAGCACAACAACAAGAGAAACAATTAGAAGATTAAAGAGAGATTAATTAATCAAATTTAGTTAGTATTATTAAAGCTTACTAAAGCTTGTATATAATGATGTAAATAAAAGTTAATAAAGATGTAAATAGTTAATTAGTAGTTAATTACATAATTTAGTCATTAAATCGACCTCATTTGTGTCATTAAAATTTAAAAGATGACTATTAATATGAAAACCCCACATCAAATTTATCAGCATTGGAACTAGAATAACATAGAAACATCACTAATGTGAGTTGTAAATAATTCATTACGAAAAAGTATTTAAACCATTAAAAGTCTCAGTTATTTCCTTAAAATATATTCTTCAATTAAACTATAAAGTTTTAATTAAAAGCAAACAACAAACACTACAAACACTACAAACAACTACAAAATGTCTGGAATCTTTGACAAATACTTTAAATTATGGGATGGTAAAGGTGTAACATATGGCCAAATGTATAACGGTTCAAATATTTCTTCTCAACATAATTTTGTTAATGCAAAAGAATATAATAACAAGAAGAATAGAGTTGAATCAGCTGGAACTACAGGAAGTTTTAACAATGTTGAATCTAGAAAAGTTACTTCTGAACCTAATAATAGGGTGAACTTTTGATTTACTGATATGATTATTTATTACGACTATATGGATTATATTTATTTAATTAACGATTTATTGAAATATTAATGTAGAGTTTCTTTTTAGTCACATAAACATGCAATGTAAAGCAAGTTGACGCAACAAACAATTAGTCATGTGACGTTAAAATTAACCGGGTAATTTGTTTTAGATGGGTTTAAATCGGTAAATCAAAAACAAGGCAAAGTTTATACCAAATTTATTCTTTAAATATTTAAAAAAATCAAGTTGATTCATAAATTAAGGGTTCAATTAAGATAAATCACAACTTAATTGGTGTCTTTATTGAGTTTTTATTCATTTTAAATCTCAAAAATAATTAACTCGTTTACAAAACTGATTTCAGCCCCTATATACCATCATCATTAATAATGGGTATCACTAAAAGAGCTGGTAGAAATAAAGATAAACAACCACCACCAAAAAGAAATGGTGGTATTCAAAAAGCAACTTTTGATGCTGGAAAAAAAAAAGAAGTTGGTGTTTCAGATTTAACATTATTAACAACAATTTCAGATGAAGCTATAAATGAAAATTTAAAAAAAAGATTTGAAAATGGTACAATTTATACTTATATTGGTCATGTCTTAATTTCTGTTAATCCTTTTAGAGATTTAGGTATTTATACAGATGCAGTATTACAAAGTTATGAAGGTAAAAATAGATTAGAAGTTCCACCTCATGTCTTTGCCATTGCAGAATCAATGTTTTATAATTTAAAAGCTTATAATGAATCCCAATGTGTCATCATTTCTGGTGAATCTGGGGCTGGTAAAACTGAAGCAGCTAAAAGAATTATGCAATATGTTGCTGCTGTTTCAGGTTCTTCATCTTCATCTCAACAAATTCAACATATTAAAGATATTGTTTTAGCAACTAATCCATTATTAGAATCTTTTGGATGTGCTAAAACTTTACGTAATGATAATAGTTCAAGACATGGTAAATATTTGGAAATTGAATTTAATCCACAATTTGAACCAGTTAGTGGTAATATTACAAATTATTTATTAGAAAAACAAAGAGTTGTTGGTCAAATTAAAAATGAAAGAAATTTTCATATTTTTTATCAATTTACTAAAGGTGCTTCAGATAATTATAGACAAATTTTTGGTGTTCAACAACCAGATCAATATTTATATACTTCTTCTGCTGGTTGTATCTCTGTTGATTCAATTAATGATGTTAAAGATTTTAATGATACTTTAAAAGCAATGTCAACTATTGGTATTACTCAAGAAGAACAAGATAATATTTTTAGAGTTTTAGCTTCAATCTTATGGGTTGGTAATATTACATTTGTTGAAAATGAAGAAGGAAATGCTCAAGTTCGTGATACTTCAGTTACTGATTTCGTTGCTTATTTGTTACAAGTTGATGGTCCAACTTTATGTAATGCTGTTACAGAAAGAGTTATGGAAACTTCTCATGGTATGAAAAGAGGTTCTGTTTATAATGTCCCATTAAATATTGTTCAAGCCACTGCTGTTAGAGATGCTTTAGCTCAAGGTTTATACAACAATTTATTTGATTGGATTGTTGCAAGAGTTAATACTTCTTTACATGCAATGTCTGGTGCATCAAAATCAATAGGTATTTTAGATATTTATGGGTTTGAAATTTTTGAAAATAATTCTTTTGAACAAATTTGTATTAATTATGTTAATGAAAAATTACAACAAATTTTCATTCAATTAACTTTAAAATCTGAACAAGATGAATATGTTAAAGAACAAATTAAATGGACTCCAATTGATTATTTTAACAATAAAGTTGTTTGTGATTTAATTGAAAGTAAAAGACCTCCAGGTATTTTTGCTGCTTTAAGTGATGCATGTGCTACAGCTCATGCTGATTCAAATGCTGCTGATCAATCTTTTGCTCAAAGATTAAATATGGTTGCTTCATCTAAATATTTCGAATTAAGACAATCTAAATTTGTTGTTAAACATTATGCTGGTGATGTTACTTATGATATTAAAAAAATGACTGATAAAAATAAAGATCAAATGTTGAAAGATTTATTAGATTTATTATCAACATCTCAAAATTCATTTATTCATACTTTATTCCCACAAGCTGTTAATCAAGAATCTAAAAGAAGACCACCAACAGCTGGTGATAGAATTGTTAAAAGTGCTAATGAATTGGTTGCAACTTTAGAAAAATCATCTCCATCATATATTAGAACAATTAAACCAAATCAAAATAGATCCCCATCTGAATATGATACTAAACAAGTTTTACATCAAGTTAAATATTTAGGTTTGAAAGAAAACGTTAGAATTAGAAGAGCTGGGTTTGCTTATCGTCAAACTTATGAAATTTTTTTACAAAGATTTTATCTATTATCTCCAAAATGTTGTTATGCAGGTGAATTCATTTGGGGTGGTGATTCAAAAGCAGGTTGTGTTCAAATTTTACAAGATGCTGGTATCCCAACAACTGAATATCAAATGGGTGTTACTAAAGTGTTTATTAAAACTCCAGAAACTTTGTTTGCATTAGAAAGTTTAAGAGATAGATATTGGTATAATATGGCTGCTAGAATTCAAAGAGCATGGAGAAGATATCAACAAAGAAGAATTGATAGTGCCATTAAGATTCAAAGATTTTGGAGAGAAAAGAAAGGTGGTAATAAGTTTGAAAAATTACGTGATACTGGTAACAAATATTTGGGTGGTAGAAAAGAACGTCGTACTTTCTCTTTATTAGGTTACAGAGCATTTATGGGTGATTATTTATGTGCAAATGATCCAAAAACTAAAGGTAGATTTATTAAAACTCAAGTTGGTATTAAAGAAAAAATTATTTTTAGTGCAAATGGTGAAATTTTATTTTCTAAATTTGGTAGATCATCTCAAAGATTACCAAGAACTTTTTTCATCACATCATCTACATTTTATATTATTAGTCATAATGTTGTTGATCGAAAAGTTTCATATTCTACTGAACTTTCAATTCCAATTGGTAACATCAATTATTTGGGATTAACTAATTTACAAGATGATTGGATCGCAGTTTCATTGAAAAATACTCAACATCCAGATCCATTGATTAATACACCATTTAAAACAGAATTATGTACACAATTGAAACAAATTAATAACTCAATTAGAATTGAAATTGGTCCAACTATTGCTTATCAAAAGAAACCTGGGAAATATCACACTGTTAAATCTGCAATTAATGATAATGCTCCATTGAATAGTGATTTATATAAATCAAGTACTATTCAAGTTCGTCGTGGTAACCCAGCTTCATCTTCTCAACATAAGAAACCAAAGAACCCATTCAGTGCTGCTGCTACTTTAGATTTTACACCAAGAAACACTTACAGAGCTCCTGCTAGATCAACAGTCCCAGTTCAACAAACCTCAACAATTCCAGCTGTAACTAATACAATTCCTCAACGTACTGCTAGTGTTAAAAAAGCACCACCTCCACCAGCACCAGCTCAACAACAACAACAAAGATACAATTCAACTCCACAAACTAATACTGCAGCAGCAGCAGCAGCATCTGCTGCTTATCATCCAGTATCTCCAAGACAGCCTCAACAACCACAACAACGTACTGCCAAGAAACCACCACCACCAAGACCTGCAAAGAGAACTGTTTTAACTCCACAACCACAACCACAACCACAACCACAACCACAACCACAAGTGCAACCAAAACCTAAACCAGTTCAACAACAACCTATTGCTGCTGCTGTCCCACCACCACCACCACCACCACCAGCTGCTAAGCCAGCAGATCCAACATATAAAGCAGCATATGATTTCGTTGGCACTGGTTCTGCATCAGAGTTACCAATTGCTAAGGATCAAATTGTTTATATTTTAAGAAAAGAAACTAATGGATGGTGGTTAGCTAAGACTTTGGATGGTACTAAAGAAGGTTGGGTTCCAGGTGCTTATGTTGTTGAATGTGCAGCACCATCAGCTGTTTCTACTCCAGCAGCACCAGCTGCTACTCCTTCTCCAGTTCCAGTTGCTAGTACTAATAGTTATCAATCTACTGCTGCTACCACTGTTTCATCCAATAACACTACTGTTTCTGGTGCTGATGGTAATTTAGCTGGTGGGTTAGCTGCTGCATTAAAAGCTAAAAAACAAGAAGAAAGTTCATTAGCAGGTGGTTTAGCTCAAGCATTGAAAGCAAGAGCTGGTAGAATGGGCACGGAAAGTGATGAAGAAGAAGATGATGACGATGATTGGTGAATATAGATTAGAGTTGTTAAAGATTTGTTATTTTTTTTTGTATATGTTTCTTTATGTATTTGTATAAGACAATAATTGCTACACATTTAAATAGATTTAAGTGATTGTAATAAGAAAAATAATTCGTAAATTCATCAGACATATATAAAAATTAGAATTGAAACGTTAAAGTAAAAGGCATTGTTGGTTTTAATCAGGGAATATAATTAATTAAAATGATTGGGACAGACATCATGAAAAGAATATTAAAAAATCAAATTAGCGTTCGATTATTAAATTCTGATCATTTGAATTGATCGACACCTAAAGATTCTTGAACCATGATTTGTTTTTTATAATCTTCTGGTGTGACTTGAGGGTCTGTAGAAGGTGGTGGTAAAGCATTAGAGGATACATCCCCAACTGCTGAATTAGTAGCATTAGCAAATTCATTAGCAGTTGGAGTTGAACTTGGCATAAAAATGATTTTTGAATTTGAAGATCTAGCCATGTTTTGCATAGCATCCAAATATCTTATTTGCATAGCAGCATCAGAAGCCAAGATATCAGCAGCTTGTCTCATTAATTTTGCACTTTCAACTTCAGCTTTAGCAGCAATAATTTTTGATTCACCAATTCTTTTTGCTTGAGCTGCTTTTGATAATGATTCAGAAACATCTTGATTTAATTGTAAATCTTTAATTAAAATATTTTCAACTTCAACACCCCAATCTTCAGCAGTTTGAGCAATAGTTCTTTGAATATCAGCAGCAATTTCTTCACGACGTTCAATTACATCTTGTAAATTAGTAGCACCAATAACATCACGTAATGTAGTTTGAGTTCTTTCACTTAAAGCACTATTAATGTTTTCAATACCAAAAATAGCTTTTTGAGGATCAATAATATTAAAATATAAAACAGATTTAATATAAACAATAACATTATCTCTTGTTAAACAAGCTTGTTCAGGAATATCTTGAACTTGAACCATGATTGAAACTTTATGTAATTTTTCACTTAAAATATTAACATAAGTTAAACCAGGATCAACAACTTTTGATAATTCACCAAATTTAGTAACCATACCTACAGAACCTTGAGGAACTGATTTATATGGGTTTGTAACAGGACAACATGGGACTATACCACACCACCCTAAACAAGTACCAACAGATTCAACAAGAGATTGATAAGCACCAGCTCTTTGGGTTGGATATTGTTTTGAATATTTTGGAGCACCAGTTGGTTTGGGTTGATTCTTAATTATTGAGTTGTCATTAATTGGAATAGTGGTATTAGTTTTTAATTGATTTGAATATTCTTCATCATGAGTAGCTTGATGGATCTCGAAAGGATCAGCTTCATTTTCGTATTGTAAGGACATATTGATTGTAATTTATAACTTTGTATTTGTTTTTATAAAATTGAATTAAATTTGAACTTTCAATGAGAAGATGGTGTTTATCTTGTATTTATATAGTTGTTTGTATCGTATTGTATCGAGAATAAAATTTTAAGGTGCTGATTGTGTGATATGTACATGTTCACGTATTAAAGTGCAGAAAGAGGTACTCTGCCTCACATTGACACACTTTTTGAGTAGTTTAGTGCACATTTTAGTGTTAAAATTCCAATGATTAGTTATAATTTTAGGAAAAAAAAAAAAAAAACAATAACGAGTATTAGAAAAAAAGATAATCTAAAGTTTATGAGTCACACTGGTTTATAATAAAGATAATAATGTAGATAATAATGCATTTTTTCATTTACTCAGTAATTAAAGGTGTTTATTGAAGTTATTATAGCCGGATTATGCAAGATGCAGGTCATATGGTCAGGCTGAGTATTAATTAGAACCCAAAAATGATTATCATAACTTTTATGATAACCTAACGAGTTGATGTTGTTTGGCTAGGTAAGGCTATGATTATTAATTACAAAGATTAAATTTTTCTTTCTCTGTTGAATTTGATGTAGGTTATGTTGAAATTGTAAGCATCAAGAACAAGCCAATTCTAATTATCAACTACAATGATCATCAATATGACTGTAATTAAATGCTGAATTTTATGACCTCATTTATATTAAGAGAGTTATAAGAGTTATATTATAATGTATATTAACATCATAATGCAGTTGGTTATTATAAATAACACTTCACTTCTTTAAGATATAAGTACATTTCTATCATTTATTCCCGAATTCACTATTTGAGAATGGCTGGTGTATTTTGTATGACCAAATAGTGCATATCACACACATATAAATATGCATACAATATAGATATGCAGTATTAAATAATCATTACATAATCATAGTAACCTTCCACCGGGTAACACAGCCATCTCCACAGGGCTTTGCAGCGATGTGTCAGTGGATTGTTTGCCACTATCTTAAAGCCAGCATCCCCTGCTTTCTTACTTTATAATAACTTTAAAAGATAAAAACAACAAAACTATCAACTTGGCTGCTGAAGAACACTCTTTACGAATATCATCAGCTTTAATACATTTACAACAGTCAAACTGCTCTGCTCAAAAATCTCGTTGTTGTTCTTTTATCTAATCTAAAACACAAAAAATCTTCTACTCAATTCTATTTATCTCATTTACTGATAAATAAAAGAATTGCAACTATTTTTACTATAACAATTATTAAATTCACAAGTTTGTGTGTGTTTTTGTTAATTTTTTAATCATGAAGTTTTCAACTCTTTACTCCATCGCTGTTGCTTTATTGGCTTGTAACCAAGGTGCTGATGCTAAAGTTCATCATGCAAAGATCCACAAGCGTCCTTTAGATGACCAATTAAAGGAAGTCACTTTTGAAGAACATCTGGTTCACATGGGTCAAAAATATGTCAACTTGTTCCAAAAGGCTTATCCAGATGCTCAAATTCCATTCATTGAAGGTTCTCATGATACCCCATTATCAAACTACATGAATGCTCAATATTTTACTGAAATTCAATTAGGTACTCCTCCTCAACCTTTTAAGGTTATTTTGGATACTGGTTCTTCAAATTTATGGATTCCAAGTACTGATTGTTCTTCTTTGGCTTGTTACTTACATAGTAAGTATGATCATTCAGAATCCTCAACTTATAAGGCTAATGGTTCTGAATTTGCCATCAGATATGGTTCTGGTTCTTTGGAAGGTTATGTTTCTCAAGATACTTTGCAATTAGGTGACTTGGTTATTCCAAAGCAAGATTTTGCTGAAGCTACTAGTGAACCTGGTTTAGCTTTTGCCTTTGGTAAATTTGATGGTATTTTAGGTTTAGCTTATGATACTATTTCTGTTAACAAAATTGTTCCACCAATCTATAAAGCCATCGATGATGGTTTATTAGATGAAAAAAGATTTGCTTTCTACTTGGGTGATACTGAAAAATCTGAAGAAGATGGTGGTTTAGCTACATTTGGTGGTGTTGATGAAACCAAATATACAGGTAAGATTACTTGGTTACCTGTCCGTCGTAAAGCTTACTGGGAAGTTAAGTTTGATGGTATTGGTTTAGGTGACCAATATGCCGAATTGGAAAATCATGGTGCTGCTATTGATACTGGTACTTCTTTAATTGCTTTACCATCTGGTTTAGCTGAAATTTTGAATGCACAAATTGGTGCCAAGAAAGGTTGGTCCGGTCAATATTCTGTTGAATGTGATACTAGAGATTCTTTACCAGATTTGACTTTTAACTTTAATGGTTATAACTTCACTATCGGTCCATATGACTACACTTTGGAAGTTTCTGGCTCTTGTATCTCTGCATTCACTCCAATGGATTTCCCAGAACCAATTGGTCCTTTAGCAATCATTGGTGACGCTTTCTTGCGTAAATACTACTCTGTTTATGATATCGGTAATGATGCTGTTGGTTTAGCCAAATCCATTTAAGAGGTCAAGTTATGGATCATCATTTTTTTATATAAGATTTATTCAAATAGTTGCTAATTAATAAACAATATATTAAGCATTTTGTGATTACCAATATGTAAATTATAAAACTGTTAAACTACAAGTTTTCTAGTGATCTCTATTATTTTAAACTATTAGTTTATAACTCTATAATTTCAGGTGCAGATTTTGTTTCATCAATTTCAATAGATGATTCTTTTTCGACAGAATTTTCTTTTGGTTTAGTAGTATCCTTGTCTTTATCATTTTCATTAAATATCATTTGTTCAATATAAGATACTGATTTAGATTCAATTTGTTCACCACTCATACTTTTATCTAATTCCAATTTATTATGAGCCAATTGTAACATATTTTCTTCAATTGTGTTCTTACTAATCAGTCTAATGACATTAACAGGTTTTGTTTGACCAACTCTATGAGCACGATCTTCAGCTTGTTTATCATCATGTGGATTAAAACTTTGATCAAATATTAAAACAGTATTTGCACAAACTAAATTAATACCAAACCCACCAGCTTTTGTTGATAATAAAAAAACTGGGATATCTTTTTCTTCATAAAATTTATCAATTAAATCTTGTCTAATATCAACAGCAGTTGAACCATCTAATCTTAAAAATTTAACTGATAAATAAGATAAAACTTTTTCCAAAATATCTAAAACTTGAGTAAATAATGAAAAAATTAAAATTTTACCTTCATGTTCTATAATACCTGGTAAAATTTCTTTTAATTTCTCAACTTTACCTGAACTCATATAATCATCTTCTTTTAATTGATATTTATATAAACTTGGGAATTTTGAACATAAAACATCTAATTCATAATCACACATAATTTCCATATCTTCATAAACATAAGTAGCATTAGCATCTAAATATGCAGATTCAGTCATTATATCTTTAGTCATATCTTTCAACATTGAATCAGTATAAACTGATCTAAATAATAATGGATGAATTGCAGCTTTTCTTAAATTCATGATAATATTAATATTTTTTGATTGATGAGATTGTTTAATTTTAACTCCATAATCAAATTCTTTTTGATAAATTTCTGCTTGAGTTTTAGTCATTTCACAATATTGAGTTTCATGATATTTTGGTGGTAAATGTTTCAACACTTGATCTTTTTTTCTTCTTAAAATGAATGGTGCCATCATTTTTTTAGCTTTTGAAATAGCTCTTTCAGATAATAAAGGATTATAACTTTCTTGATCATTACCATAAGTTCTTGCCTTTTGATTAAAAACATATTTTAAATCATCTTTTTTAGAAACAAACATATTTGGTAAAATAAATTCTAATAAAGACATTAATTCTCTTAAATTATTTTGTAATGGAGTACCAGTTAATAATAATCTGAATCTTCCTTTTAATTTCATTAATTTTTGAAATCTTTCAGAACCAGAATTTTTCAACATATGACCTTCATCATAAACAATAACATTAAATCCACAATTTCTTAAAAATCTCATATCATCTTTATTACCAGTTGCAAGATTATAAGTTGTAACTAAAACATCAATATCATCTAATCTTTCAGAAAGCATTTCTCTCATTTCTTCTCTTTCTAATTGAGAACCATAATAAGGTTCAATATTTAAACTTGGGGCAAATTTATTAAATTCTCTAATCCAATTTTCTAAAGTTGAAGAAGGAACAACAACCAAATGAGGACCTTTATTAACTCCTAATTGTTTCAAATATGCTAAGAATGCAATAACTTGACAGGTTTTACCCAAACCCATTTCATCAGCTAATATACAACTTAATTGATGTTTATAAAGTAATGCTAACCAATTCAAACCAACTTGTTGATAATTTTTCAATTCAACATCTGCTGCTAATAAATCAGGTTTACCTCTAAAGAAATTATCAACAGTAGTACGTCTTGCAGTGATTTTGACATCATCATCATCATCTTCTTCTTCATCATCATCTTCATTATTATCATCAATATCAACAATTTCCAATTCATTATTGACACCATGAACTTTAACACCCCATTTATTAATTTCTTCAGCAATAGTATCACTATATTCATTACATTGTGTAACTAAACTATCAACAGCACCATAACCTCTTAAAGTTTTATTTGTTCTTTCACTAATTAATTCACCTTCAAATTTAGTTTTTCTCTTTTTTGTTGAAGTTGAATCTTTTTCAGAAAAATTTAAAGATTCAAATTGATTAATTGAAGTAAATGGACGTCTTTTAATAATAATATCAGCAATTTCTAATGGAGAACCAGAAATATCAGCAATATCACGTCTAGGAGCTGAATTCATAAATTCTAAAACTTTTTGTTCATAATATTGATCAGTTGAATTTGATTGAATCATATCATTTTCATCAACATCTTCATCATCAGTGAATTCATCTTGTAATATTTCTTCTTCTTCACTATCATTAATTGAATTATTTGTTGATTTAATAGATTTTTTTTGTTGTTTTGAATGAATTTTATTATTACCTATTGGAGTTGGAGATGCACTTGTTTTAAATTTTTTTAAAGATTGATCTTCATCACTATCAATAGTGATTGCACCAGGTCTTGTACCTTTAACTAATTTTCTCTTTTTAGGTTTTTCATCTTTTATTGATGGAGTTGAAAGTTCTTCATCAAGATCAATAACATTTTTATATGAAGAATATTTTTGTGAAATTGTTTTTTTTTTATCTAAAACAACTTTTGAAGATAATTGTTTAATAGGAGAAACATTTGGAGATGAAGTAATAATAAGTGGTTCATTTTTTTTTGATAAAGGAGAAATTTTTTCTAAACCAGTTGAAATTGGAGCAGAAGTTTGTAATTTTAACATATCTTCTTTTTTACGTTTTTCAATCAATTTAGCTAATAATAATTTAGCAACTTTTAAATTTTGATTTGCTTTTGTTTTATAAATGATTTTAATCATTTCAGGTTTAACATTTTTATATAAAGTGCATAAAATTTCTAAATCTTTTTCCATAACAGTCTTAACTTTGTTTTCTGTACTTAATAAATCTTTACCATTAAAAGAGAATTTTTCTCTTAAACTTGTTGAATTTGCAGGTTTTTGTATATGATATTGATTATCATTAATTTTAGAAGATTTTGTATTTTGATGAGGAGAAGAATCAGGGACTTGAATCACAGAATTTTCCTTAATTGGAGATGAAACTTCATCATCCTCATCCCAATCTGAGCTCATATTTAAACTGATCAAAAATAAAATTAGTTTTAATGTTTTCTTGATAATTAACGCGATGAGACAAATTCAATTGGTAAAAAGCAGTATTGTAACACGAAACAAGATACCAGCAATAAACTTCACCAAGAGCAGCAACAGCAACAGTAACAGCAACAGTAACAACAACAACAACCAAAGATCTTTTTTTCAGTTTTTGTAATAAATTTATGTTTATAAAATTTCTTTTCAAAATTGAATTTTTTTTTTAATCGCGTCAAATTAATCAATTTTTTATTATACAAAAAATTTTAAAAAATGGAAGAAATTTCTTTGTGGAGTTGTGGTTCTAATAGTTGTGGACAATTGGGTGATGGAACTATTTATGATTGTTGTGATTTAAAGCGAGTTTTTAGCTCGAAAATTGGGTGTAAATTGGTGGTTTGTGGAGGAAATCATACTTTAATATTGTTAATTAATGGTGAATTATATGCTAGTGGTGATAATTATTTTGGTCAGTGTGGTATTGAAGGGAGTGATAAGTTATTAGGGTTTTCGTTAGTGCCTATGATAAATGATGTACCATGGGTTGATTGTTGTGCAGGTTATGAATATTCAATTTTAATTAATGCTAATAATGAAGTTTATTCATGTGGATTAGGTCCTAAAGGAGAATTAGGACTTGGTGTTAAAGTAATAAAAAGTACAATACAGAAATTACCAATTAAATTTGAATCAAGTATTAAAGGAGTTAAAGCATGTGTTGATCATAATATATTATTACTTTCTAATGGACAACTTTATTGTTGGGGGAATGGTCGTAATGGTAAGATTGGTGAACCTATTGAATCAAAAGTATGGGAACCAAGATTGATAAATGTTGGGTTTAAAGTTGATAAAGTTGAAACTGGTCGTGATTTTACTATTATTAGTGATGAAAAGAATCAACATATTAAATTATTAGGTAAAGATAAATATGGATTTCAATCTCAATTGATATTCAATTGTAAAGATTATAAAGCCATGTGGTCCTCATTACATTTTGTTGATTATGATGGTATACGATCATTTGGTAATGATAGTCATGGACAATTAATACCCATACCAAAGATTAAATTTAAGTTGTTTGAAGTTGGTAGTGAACATGGGATAATATTAGATGATAACAACACAATATATACTTGGGGATGGGGTGAACATGGTAATTGTGGTGTTAATAAGAAAGATTCAGTAACATTTAATTATATGAGTAAATTACATGAGTTCCCACAAACAGAGCAAGTTGTAATGATTAAAGGTGGATGTGCCACTACATGGGTTGTAACTAGGAATAATAAATAAACTATACAAGTATATAATAAATGTAAAGAAGCGTCTTTCCCATATTCATCTATCACACAGCATCTATCGCAAAAAATGCTAAATATATGAGCATGCGAAGATGGAAAATATGTATATCCTTCATTTGGTGGTTAATCTAGGGCAATAGTATCATCTAAACATCATTTCCAATACAACTAGTGAATAAATTCATGTTGGATTAGATCTTGTTCAAACTTCTATTTGCCCAATATAAAATACTATACTCCTATATAGTATATTATACTGAGATTACACACCATAACATACAATATACCACAACACCATAACAACATCACCACACAACACATCACATTTAATCAAATTTTTAAGTTTCTCGAAGTTTCTGAAAATTTTTAATTTTTATATAAAATTTGATAATCAGTTTTTTTCAATTGTTTTTAGGGTTTTAATGAGTATTAATTAAAAGTATTAAATAAAAAATTTAAAATGTTTGGTTCTGTTTGTTCAGGAAGAGCTGGTAAGTTGTTTATTAATTCAAATGATATATAAATTAACAAGATTAAAGTTCAATTGGCTCAACAAGTTGATACAAATAAATATGTTATTTCTATAGAAAATGGTCAAAAGATATCTCATGTTGCTATATTTTTATTACCAGATGTTGAATTAGATCCTCAATTTATGGCTTTAGTATATTTTCAATTACCAAATCAAGATTTTAAATTATTAGGTTCAATTTCTTCAAATAAACCAAGTGCTATATTTAAATTAAATAATTCAATTTCCAAAACAAGTCAAATTCAAGATGATATTGAAATGGATAGTGAATTTATTAATGATCCTTCAAATAATATATCTATTGGGATTTCTATAGAACCATTGATGGATGCTGAAAGACAATTAAATGATGCTAAAGCTGCAGCTGAAGCTTCAAATACAAATACTAAACAAATTGCTGCAACTCCATATTCAAATAATATATCTCCTGCAAATCCAAATACTACAGCTATATTAGCTAATAAAATTGTTAAAAATGCTTATAATTATATGACTGGATTTATTGATAATCAAGGAAGAGTTAATATTAAAATTTTTGATAATTGGTGGAATAAATTTCAAAATAGATTACAAAATGATCCAAAATTTTTGGATTCTCAAGATTGATAAATTTTTATCAACATTAATGATTTTAATGCAGTGATTTTTTAAATATACAAATGTTTCTATTTATAACTCATCAGCTAAAGCTTTTCTTAATGCATTTGGATTCCCAAAAACAACATGTCTAGCTTCTAATAATTTATCATGTAATCCATCATCAACATCATTTTCTCTTTTATTTAATTTTTTAGTTTCAACTTCATTACTTAACCATTCCATAAATTCTGAAGATTGTTTATAAGCTGGACGATTTGATTGTTTTAATTCAACTAATTTATCAAAAATTTGTTCAAATGATTGAGAATCTTTGATTTTATTATTAATAAATGAATTTTGAATTGTATTAAATAATTTTAAATCTGGTTCAATTTTTTCATCTCTTTTATTAACTCCACTATCATAAGATTTAACATCATCTAAAATTTGTAAAACACGAATTTTTGAATCATCTTGTAATTGATCAAAAGAATTTAATAAAATATCTTCACCATTTAATTGTTTAAAAATTGTACTATTAATTTCATTTTGAATTAAACTTGAAATAACACCTAAATATCTTTTTTGTAAAACTGGATTTGTTTCTTCATCAAAAGATTTAAATAAAATTGGTAATAAACTATATGCATCAACATTTGATAAAGCTTTTGGATTATGTCTTAAAGCTTGTGCCATAACTCTTAAACTTAATTCTCTTAAAGTAGTTGAATATGGACCTGAAGAACCACTAGTTGAAATTTTTATTAAATTATTAAAATTTTGTGGTTCAGAAATTAAAATTCCATCTTTTAAATTATGTGAATGTTCAGTTAAAGCTTCTAATGAATTTTCTAAATTTTTTTGATTAGAATTTTTTAAAGAATCTTGAATTTGTTGTAAAGCATCTTCAACTTCAACATCAACATTTGAATTATCAGCAGCCATTTTTAATGCTCTAATTGCTTGATCGTCTTCAGTTTCTTCTTCTTCAATATTATTATACCCAATAATTTTCTTTGAATCAGATTCTTTAATTGAATTCTTAATTTCAATACCTTTATTTTCAACACCACCTTCTTGACTTAATCTAGCTTTTTTAATACCACGTTCAATATCAACTTGATATTCTAAACCTGCAGGAACAATTTGATTAGGTTTAATAATTCTCCACTCGTTTGAAGGTATAAATTCTTTTGGATAACAATCTTCACTATCTTCAGGATTACAAATCAATTCTAAACTTGTTTTCTGTTTAATTTGTGGTGGAGATAATACTTGTGTTGATTTAACTTGTATTGTTTGTTGTAATGTTGTTGATTGTTTAATATTAGCTTGTTTGATTTGATTAGCAACAGTTGAATTTGAATCTTTTTTAAAGAACAAGAAATAGATAAAAACTATTGAAATAGCAATAATAGCCCAATTTAATTTTTTTCTAATAGTTCTATTCACCATTGATGGGTTTTTTTGTTTAATTATTGTTGGATTACGTTGTTGTAGTGGCAAGGAAAGTATTTTAAATTGGTGATGTGTCAATCATTACATTTAGGGTTGATTAGGGTTGATAAGAGAATAGGGTTATTTAGGGTTTATAAGAAATAGGGTTAATTAGGGTTATAAAATATTCATATTAAAATCATATAAAGTAATTTAAAAAAGCAAAAAAAAATTAGTAGCAAATCAAATTTAATCCAATTTTATGCCAATGCACCCATTGGATCATAAATTGGAAGGACAGTGTAATCACCCTTTTTCCAGATTTCAGTCAAATAATTTGGAGCATATTTAGTATTAGTAACAACTTGATAAACATATTCATCAAACCAAGCATCTGAAGCAACAAAATAACCTTTATTACCAGCTTTATCACCCCATGAGTTTTCAATTCTATATCTTTGAATCTTACCATCAATAACATGAACTGCAGTAATAACCATAGCATGAGTCATTGCAGATGAACCAACTCTTAATCTTTGAGCTTTATTTAAATTTAATTTGGTATTAAATGCCAATTCATA
Organism: Liangdongia dryadoides; assembly: GCA_030579655.1. NCBI lineage: Eukaryota > Fungi > Ascomycota > Saccharomycetes > Phaffomycetales > Wickerhamomycetaceae > Liangdongia > Liangdongia dryadoides. Next base: position 31,029 of record JAKTRJ010000015.1, read on the forward strand.
TTCAAATGCATTAACATCTAAAATTCCATTATCACCAAATTTACCAACATCTGAACCAAAAAAAACTGGTTGATTATCTTTTAATGAAGCAATAACAACTTGTTTTAAAACTTCAGATTTTGCATTAACATAATCAATTGGTTTACCACCAACAACATTATTCAATCTATCAATTGTATATAATTTGTTATATGGGTTTCTTGGATCATTAATTAATGAGAATGTTTCATTAATATCCAAATCAACCAATTTAGTAAATCCTTTTGGTGTTGTTTTAATTAAATGTACTTTACCAGATTTATCTTTAAATTCCCAAGTAAATTCTTCATTTGCTTTTGGAGGTGGTGATAAAGTTAAAGCTAAAATATTATAAATTTCTTGTAATTGTTTTTTTTTAGTTTCTTCAATTTGTTTTGATGTAATTTTTTCATTTTTAACTAAATCTCTTAAAATCAATGCATATTCTTTTAATTTATTAGTTAAGAAATAATTTAATTGACTTGAATTTGAAGCATGATAAGAATCTGAATAAACAGTTTTTGGAACTAAACCATATTTATTAACTAAATTAACAATCATATCCCATTGACCACCATCACTTAAACCATTACCTAAAATAGTTTGAACAACTCTTGAATCCAAATCCAAATCAGCAGTTTCAATGATATTTGTTAACAAATAATTTGATTTTTCTAATTTATCATAAAAAAATAAATAAGCTTGAGATAATTCAAATTGTTCTAAATCATATTTAGCAATATATTTTGTTCTAAAAGTATTTGTTGATGCAAAAATCCAACATCTCCCACTAGAAAATTGAGAAGTAACTGGGGAACCTTCAATAGCAACTGCAGTATTCCAAACTTCAACAGAATCAGCTCTTAAAGTTTTAGCATTTTTCACAATAGAAGTTAAAGAAGAGTTACTAAATGCATTAATAGTTAACAAATTTTTATCATCTTGTAACAATTCTTTATCCCAAGCATCAATATTATTTAAACCAATTGGAACACTAATTTCATCACCAGTGGAATCAGATAATGTGGCGGATTGTAATTTTTTAATCAATTCTTGTTCTTTTTCTTGATAAATTCTTCTTTGAATTTCTCTATTATCTCTAACAGGAATAGAAGTAGTAGCACCCATAATTTACTAATTTATTATTTTATTTATTATTGTTGTTGTAAAAGAATAAGTTTAAATTTATCTCATATTTTTTATTTTAATTATTTATACACTTTACTGGTTATCGATCCTGCCAAAAGCCGTTACGGACCACACAGTTTCTTATCAATTAGGCAACTTAAACTTTGATATGAAATACCAAATAACTTTTAAACAGTTGTCTTTGTCTTTTTATGACGAGGTTTTTTAGTTCTATTTTTACCATTTTTAATTCCTGCAGCTGTATCACCTTCTTTAGCTCTATTTCCTTCAATAATAATTTTACCAGCTTTTGAACGATCAGATCTACCTAAAATTTTCTTTGCACGACCAATCTTAGTTTTTTGTTCATCATTTAAAGTTCTTGGTAATGCTGATGTTTTTGATCTTGGTTGTCTAATATTCTTACATCTAGTAATTCTTAATTTTCTTTTTTTTGTACCCAATTTTTTTTCTGATAATAATAAAGCTTTTGAAACTGCAGTAATATCATTAAATTGAACATATCCAAAACCTTTTCCAACATTAGTTTGTGCATCACGAATAATTCTAACTGATTTAATTTCACCACATTGTTCAAAAATATTCCATAATTCTTCATCTTTTTCTTCAAAATCTAAATTACCAACAAAAATTGTTTTTTTATTATCCATTTTAGTTGGATGTGCAACAGAATCAACTTTAATATGTAAATCTAATAAAATTTTACCATTACTTTCCAAAGCTTTAATAATTGAATCTTTGGATTTAAATACTATATATGCATTTAATGAATCTCTTGAAGTATGCAATTTTTGTTGAACAAATGCAACTTTTCTTGGTAATGGTTCATTAAACGATATAGATCTAAATCTAATTGATTCAATTGAACCATATTGAGCAAAATGTTTTTTTAATAATTTATAATCTTTTTTTGAAGTAATTACTGTTGAATTTAAATTACCAACAAAAATTGTTCTTTCAGCTTTTTCAACTTCATTTTCTCTAAAATCAATATTTTTAGCTGGCTTAGCTGTTTCTTCTTTTTCTTCTTCTTCTTCAGAATCAGAATCAGAATCTTTATTTTCTTGTTCTTTTTCTTGTTCTTTTTCTTCTTCTTTTGATAATTTTTGTAAATATCTATCTTCTAAATCATCATCTTCATCTCTTTTTCTCTTTTTTGGTTCAGATTTTTGTTTTGTTTTGGTTTCTTTCTTTTCTTCTTTTTTTTTTTCTTCTTCTTCTTCTTCTTCTTCTTCTTGTTCTTCCTTCTTTTCAACTGGAAGTTCTTGAACTTCTAAAACAGTTCTTTCTTTAACACTAGTTTTAACAGGACCAGCAGCATCTGTGGAAAACAAATTCACCACAGTATCATCCTTCTTTTTGGATGCAAATAAATTGGAAATAGAAGACATTTTGTATAATTTTCTTATAATGAACTTATACAAATGACTTGTAGATAAATCAATTATATAAAGCTCATCGCATAAAAAAATTTTAGTGTTGCCCACTACCAATAATGCATGCTTATGTCATACATGAGGTAATGATATACAGCTATTACCCGCTTTACCAGGTTTATGTAATTTATTACATAATTTTTTAATAGAAAGTTGTAGCGCTCCAGTTTTAATTTGTATCACAACAAAAGAGGAACTAAAACATTAAAATAATTATAAGAATACAAGTTTATTAGGCAAGGTGGAATAAAGAACTAAAGTGTTGGAATTAACACACATAACTTATAATAAATAACATAATATCAAACTCCAAACACAATATAAAGAAAAAAAAAGTTTAAAACTAATTGGCACTTTGACACTATTTGAGAAGTTTTTAATCAATTTAATTTGACTCCTTGAGTAAACTCATCTTTTTAACTATAACCAAAAACTTTTACAACAATTTTCAAAGATTTATAACCTTTATTATCAGAATATTAAGGAATATTCTGATTCAAACAATCTTTACTCCAAATACCTTTTATTCACTCCTATCCAAATTAATTTTTTTTTGAAAGCTGGTTGTTGAAAAGAACTTTAAACAACTACAAAAACTATAAAAGAATTGAAAAAAAAAAAGTCTCGATAATGGCAAAGATTGAGACATTAGAAAGTGAGTATTACATTATTTTTGATTAGAAACAAACACTTTTTTTGTTACCATTTTTTACTTTTCATCAATCCTTTTTTTTTTTTTGATCTCACAAAAGTTTTGTTTTTAATCCAAAGTCATGAACCCCTTCAACCCAATTATAATATACTAACAATTTCATAGAACAAGAGTTATTGAGCGACGGTAAGACTTCTCCCTTATCATATATTGATTCAACATCTCCATTACAATCTGATAATATCACACAGGGACATATGACTGTTGAAACTGAAGTTAGTGTTGATAAATCATTGGGCGGTAAACAGCCGTCTAATTCATCACCAACAAATGACATTAAAGAACAAAAAAAGAGAAACATTAGTATAGTTTCTGATGAAAGTTCTGATCTTAGTGATTTGGATTCAGAAGCTGAAACTGAAAGAATGTATACTGGTGATGAATCTCAATTGTCTAAAATTGCAAGAAATAATAATAATAATAATAATAACAACAACAACGATCAAAATGGAACAGCTGCTGATACTACAATCACTTCTAACAATGATGATACAGTGATTAAAGAAGAAGTTGAAGAACAGTTGAAAGAAGAAAAAGAAAATGGTGTGGAATTAGAAGCTAGTCCTGATGTTCAACAAGTTGTTGAAGAATTAAAATTAAAACGTGATCAACAAGAAAATAACAATAAACTTAACAACAAAGAAGAAGATCATGAAGGGATTATACCTAATGGTGTTTCTAATGATGAGAATAATGATATAATAAAAACAAATCAAGAAGATGATTCTATTGTTGATTCCACCCCAATCACTAACAACAATAAAAGACCATTAGGTGATGAAGAAGTAAAAGAAGAAGAAGAACCGGAAACAAAACGTGTTAAAACTGATGAAAAAATTGTTACTGATGTTGAAGATGAAACTACAATCACAACAACAATAAATGGTACTAGTAATGGCAAAGCTCAATCTAAACTCGATAATGACTCCCAAAAACATGATGATGAACATGACACAAATTTAAACAAAGATGATAATAATGACAATGCCACAATTTCAAACAATAAAACAAATGATCAAGATGATACAAATGACCAAAATGATACAAAATTAGTTGTTAAGACTGATGCTGAACAAGGTGAAGATGAAGATGAAGATGAAGAAAATGATGAAGATGAAGATGAAGAATTAACAGAAGAACAAAAATTAGAAAAACAAAAAGAAATTGAATTGGAATTAATCAAACAAAAAGAACGTAAAGAAGCTATTACTTTTTTAACAGAAATTGAAATTGAATTTGCAAAATTAAGAGATCGATTATATGAAGATAAAATGTCTCGTTTTAAATCTGAATTAGAAATGTGTCTTGATGGATCTCATCCAGAATTACAAACAGTTTATTCAAAAATTGATGCACATAGAGAAGAAAAAATAAGGCTTGCTTCATTAAGTCGTAAATATAAATTTGAATGCATAGATAGAAAAACTAGAGCAACGAGGACTTCAATACATCAACAATATTACAAGAGATGTTCTGATCAACGAACTAAATTGTTGAATCAAGTAACCACAGAATGGTATAAGATTAATAAAGAACGCAGAGAAGTTGATTTATTAGCACCAGAATATTCATTTAGAGTACCTCCATATATTGATCAAGTTGTTGAACAAACAACACAAATAAATGAAGAAATAAGTGTTTTAACTGGATTACAACAAAGTTTTGGATTTCCTAGAGCTCCAACATTAAAACCTGTTGAAGGTAGTGAATTGGACAATGATCTTAGAGCCATGAATATAGCATGATAATTTAATTAAAGTCATATGAATATATTACTTTGTAGTTATAAATCAATTCAATTCAATAATCTTTTAATTCAATAATAACTTTTTCATGATATTTATCTACACTCAATCTTTAATAGTTTCCTTGCATTAATATGTATACACTCCAAACAAAGTTATAAAGCACTTTATCTCAATGGAATAAATCTGTTAGCAGAGGCACCGATACCAGCACGACCGTGACGGACAGGGGTGTAAGTGATGGAGAATTCACCCAAGTAGTGACCAACCATTTCAGGTCTAATTTCAACTTGATTGAAAACTTTACCGTTGTAAACACCAACAACAGAACCAATCATTTCTGGAACAACAACCATGTTTCTCAAGTGGGTCTTAACAACTGGTGGTTTTTCGTTTGGTTGAGCAGCCAATTTAGCAGCTCTCAACTTCTTGATTAAACCATATGGTTTGTTGTTCAAACCTCTTTGGAATCTTCTTCTAACTCTAGCATGAGCTAATTTGGCAAATTCTTCAGTTGGCAATTCCAACAAATCTTTCAAATCAACACCACGGTAGGAGAAGGCCTTGAAAGTTCTCTTCTTTCTTAGTTCAGTAGAATCAGACATCTTTTATTCTTGTTGATACTAGGTATTAAGGTACAATGTTGAAAATGAGTTTTTGATGTTTTGTGTTTTTGCGTGAAAAATTATCAGAGTCGGTTTCTCTGAATTGTTTAACATCCGAACATCAAAAAACTTATTTATTATGAGTGATGTTCGGATGAAAAAGTTATTTTGTGACTGCGAAAAAATAATTTCTGAGTGCGTTTGGAAGAATCAACAAGCGACAAAAAAAAAGTGAAAATTTACTGGACACACATTAATACAATATATACCCTGTATAACTATACAAGAAATAATCAAAGAGTGAGTGTGCTGTTTTTTTAAGGGAGAATAATGAGGATATGTTGATGTGTGGATTTATGGGTCCCATTATATGGGAATTTTTCAATTAGTGTCTGGGTTTATTTCAATTTAACTATACTATACAATTATAAACTTGTGTTTTTTTTATTAAAAAGGTTTGGAGGTTTAAATTTGTGTTAATATTATTATGCTGATTTCAATTTAATGACTGTTGTACTACTACATTTATATGACTGATGAAAATGAATTATGTTTTTTAATGTTTCTGGTTTTTTTTTAAGAATTAATGATAATATTCAATGAATCATGACTTTTGTTCACTTATGACTACAAAGACAATCAATTTATGCCTTGTGTTCTACATTGCTTTGATTTTTTTTACTTTTTAAATTTATGTTCAAACAAATCCTGAAATTTGATCAACGTTCCCAGTTTTATATTTAATAATCCTTTTTTTCAATTCTTTCTTCACAAATGTTTCAAATTTTTCAATATGATATACTAACATTTCTTTCTTTAGTGTCTAAATACTTGGCTGCTTACTTGTTGTTGAACGCCTCTGGTGCTACCCCATCTGCTGCCTCTGTCACTTCCGTTTTGGAATCTGTTGGTATCGAAGTTGAAGAAGATAAAGTTTCTCAATTATTCGAATCTTTAAATGGTAAATCTGTTGAAGAATTGATTGCTGAAGGTAACGAAAAATTAGCTTCTGTTCCAACTGGTGGTGCTGGTGCTGCTGCCGCTCCAGCTGGTGGTGCTGCTGAAGAAGCTGCTGCTGAAGAAGTTGAAGAAGAAAAAGAAGAATCCGATGATGACATGGGTTTCGGTTTGTTCGATTAAGCTGTTTGTAATTCTAGATTATAAAAAATTCATGACTTCGTTAAATTGATTATTTTTTTTGTAAATTATTATATCTTGATGTACATTTATGCATCTGATACATACCATTAGATTACCTAAGTAGGAAATAAAATAAATATTACATTAATATTTGTTCGTCTATTTTGAAGAGTTTATTGGCAATAGCAATGACACTAAACACATATGTAAAATAATACACAGAAAACATAATGTTAACTATTAATACCAGTATATCGATGAGATGCGGCCCATACCAACAAAGTGTCAAATTGTTCTCTTACAAAGTGAAGAGCGTCTCCGTTCCTCTGAACGGCTACAACTTTTTTTATTTGAGAAAACAGTTTATAAAACGCCACAGTTTTAGAGGTAAGAATTATCGATTATGTTAAATGTAAAGTATAATGGAAATAAATCAATTGAAGTTCTTAAAATTCTTTATATTTTTTCCAATTGTTTTTTATCGCTGTAGCACATTATAAAATCTGGCTAGAACACTATCACCAATCGTTTCTTTTTCCGGCTCAGATATTTTACTGGTATGGGACACATGCATATAACGAAATAAAATGTGCATTCACGAGAAATAGCCAGTTGTCGATGGACCATGATGGTATAAAACTCAATTGGAATCCATTTTATAATTCTTTGATTATTAACATCAATTAATTTCAAAAACCCTTATATATATATAAAATTATACAATGTCTTCCCACAAATTTGCAACTAAAGCCATCCACGTTGGTTCTGAACATGATGGTGCTTCTGGTGCTGTTATCCCACCAATCTCTTTATCTACAACTTTTGCTCAAACTTACCCAGGTAAGCCAATCAATGGGTTTGAATACTCTAGAAGTGATAACCCAAACAGAAATGGTTTCGAAAGAGTTGTTGCTTCTTTAGAAAACGGTAAATATGGGTTGGCTTTTTCTTCTGGTTCTGCAGCTACTGCAACTATTTTACAAAGTTTAGCACAAGGTTCTAAAGTTGTTTCTGTTGCTGATGTTTATGGTGGTACTCATAGATACTTCACTAAAGTTGCCAACACTCATGGTATTGAAACTGCATTTGCTCAAGATTTAGAAAAAGAATTACCAACTTTAATCACTGCTGAAACTAAATTGGTTTGGATTGAAACTCCATCTAACCCAACTTTATCCATCACTGATATCTCAAAAGTTCGTGAAATTATTAACAACTCTGCCAATAAAGATGCTATCTTAGTTGTTGATAACACTTTCTTATCCCCATATATTTCTAATCCATTGGATTTCGGTGCTGATATCGTTGTTCACTCTGTTTCTAAATTCATTAATGGTCACTCTGATGTCGTTATGGGTGTTGCTGTCACTAATAATGAAGAAATTTACAAAAAATTACAATTCTTGCAAAATGCAATCGGTGCTATTCCATCTCCATTCGATTCTTGGTTAGCTCATAGAGGTGTTAAGACCTTAGCTTTAAGAGTTAGACAATCAGCCACTTCTGCTCAAAAAATTGCTGAATTCTTACAAGATAACTCATTGATTGAAGCTGTTAACTACCCAGGTTTAAAAACTCATAAAGGTTATGATGTTGTTCAAAAACAACATCGTGATGGTTTAGGTGGTGGTGTCATCTCTTTTAGAGTTAAAGGTGGTGAAAATGCTGCTGCTAAATTCTCTCAATCTACTAAACTATTCACCTTGGCTGAAAGTTTGGGTGGTGTTGAATCTTTATTAGAAGTTCCAGCTATCATGACTCATGCTGGTATTTCTCCAGAAGAAAGAGCTGCTTCTGGTGTTTATGATGATTTGATCAGAATGAGTGTTGGTATTGAAGATGTTGATGACTTATTGGATGATATTAAACAAGCTTTGGAAATTGCTACTAAATAAGTTATATATTAATAATTGGTTATAGAGTAATGTTTTTAATGGGTAAAATATTTATACAAAGTTTTGTAGTAAATCATATTTTCGGTTATGCATAAAGGTGCATGTTGAAATCAGTATCAATTATAAAAAGACATATATTTAAAAAACTAAACCTTTGAATTTTCAACAATTTCCACTTTTTCCAAATTACTAATTTCATCACTATCACTAGAACTCTTATAATCATGAATCTCATCACCATTCTTGTAATTAGCTATACCCAATTTTTCAGATTTTTTTCTTTCATCAGAATTTGTAAAAACAATAACTATTGTTGTTAATACAACACCTAAAGCACCTAAACATGCTGTATATATAAACCCAATACGAAAAGTTGGAGAATATTTTTGATTAAATGTGAAATTTGGAATAATTGCACCAGTGATATAAGGTAAAGTATTTGTTACCACAACAACAAAATTTCTTTTCATATCATCTTCAGCTAAAGTTCTATTAATCCATGAAAAAATTAATGGTTGACCAGAAGCAAGAGGAATTGCAAGACCATAATATGCAAACCAGTGTAAACCTTTCGGAATGTCCCACGCTGCAAGTAAGGAACAAGTAAATACAATCATGACAAACATGAAATACAAAAATGATGAATTTAAACGTCCTTTGAAAAAATCATTGGTATAAGCCACTAATAAAGCATAGGCAATACCACCACCAGAAGAACCAATTGGGTATGTATTATAATGCCATGAACTCATTTTTAATACTTTTTTAATCCATAATTGTAAAACTGCTTGATTTTCTGGTTGAAATGAGTTATTAAATGTAAGGAATAACCAAGGGAAAACAAATATATGCCATGTATTAAAAAATGATTTGATTTTGGTCCATGTATATTTTTCACGAGTATTGATTTGTGCACCTATTCTTCTTCTTCTTTCTAATGCAACTCTTTTATCTTGTTCATTGAAAAACCAAGAAGTTGTAGTTGAAGGAGTATTTGGATCAGCAATCAAAGTATAAAATGAAACAGGAATTGAAATAATACAATCAACTAAAAACATTTTTTGGAAAGGTTCTAATGAATTTTTGGCCCAAGTTGATTTTAATACAGCTTGTTGTAATGGACCAGAAACCAAACCTGCTGCAGTACCAGCACACGCAAAATATGTAGATCTTTTTGTTAACTCTTTCTTAGAGTACCAAGAACCAATTAAGTACTCTAAACCGGGGAAATACCCTGATTCAAGCAATCCTAAAAAGAACCTCAATGCGTATAAACCTTTAATATTCTTTGGAACAATCATTAAAACTGTTAAAATAGCCCATGAAAATTCCAAACCAGCTAAATAATAACGTGCAGAAATTCTATGCAATATTAAATTAGATGGTATTTGACCAATGATATAACCAACAGTCCAAAGGGTGTTCAAATAGTTATATTGGTTATTTTGCATGTTGTAGTATTCTTGCATACCATTGACATATGCAGTCTTGACATTGGATTGATTTAAATTTTTGATGAAATAACCAAGCATAGCAGAAGATAATAAGAAAAAATCCAATTTTAATAAAAATATTTTTTCCTTTGGATGCTTATCAATAGAATCAAAAAAGAATAAAAGAACTTTATACCACCAAGTTGATCTTCTTCTCATTTCTTCCTCTGATAGTTTAACATGAAGATCAATATATGGTTCACCTTCAACATTTTCAATGCCATTGACTGTAATTTTCTTGGATTTAGTTTGGTCTTGTGTAGTCTGGTCAGAATGAAATCCAATTGAAGTTATTTCTTGAACATCCGTTTCAAATTCAGATTTTGAATCTTTTCTAAGATGAGATAAAAAAAATCCCATATTCAATGCCTAATTTCTTATTGATATATTCTTTTCATTGTATCCTGGTTTCATTGTTGGTTTTATATACCTTTAAGAATCCTTCATTATCTTTATCATATTAATTGTGATAAAAAACCCAAGAAATCAAATAAAACGACAAGAAAAAACTTCAACACACTTTCTTTCAATGATCGTTGCCACAATCCCCACAAAGATATCCTCTATATCTTCAAGGAATGATCAATCATTCATTTAAATCAAGAACATTTCTAAATTAATTTATGTGGCATATCTAAAACCAAATTGAGTGAACCCTGCATAATGTCACAGCATGTGAATTTGACAAGAAATTAAATAGCCACACCATAAACGTAAATTGTATGGACCATTCGCTTTCCAAGCTTGGGAAAGTCTTGGAATTAAATTCACTTTTCACGCTTTTGTTCCCTTTTAAGGATATTGTACTAGTTAATATTTAAAATATTAAATATCACGTGACTTGTCAATTATTAATATAATGAATTAAGCTAGACAATCATCATTCAATAAAAAAATTAATTGCAGAAAATTATAAATATTTTCATATTAATTTTTTCAAATTATTTACAAAATAAGCATATTAGCATAAATTCCAACCTCTAAGCATTCAAATTATATAAATTTTAATTATTTTTATCTTCACAATTACTAATGAAAGTTTTTAGTTTGTAAAACGCAATTTTTGACGTCTCAAGGAAATAGCGGAGATAAGATTGGACATGTCAACGAAGAGTGAGACATGCACTAAACCTTAAATTGGAGGTTGACATGGCATTTAAAATTAAATTAAGTAGATTAGTAATGAGATATATAACTAGTAGGGCCATATAATACGTGTTGACAAAATTACAGAGTTTATTAGTTATTTGGAATTACCCTAGTAATCTGACGTCACATCGATTTCTTTTTTTGGCCCTAAAATTCGGTTAACTAATTTAGTATTAATAATCACACAGCCTAAATGGAATCGATCACTTAAAGTTATAAAAAGGTGTTAGCATCCTGTATTTTGATCTTCTCTAAATAGTTATATATTCAAATTCATTAATCACATATATTTATAATGTCTGCCGTTTTACTTACTGGTGCCTCAGGGTTCATTGCTTTACATATTATCGACACTTTGTTGAAAAGAAGCCATAACATCATTGGTACTGTTAGATCTCAAGCTAAAGCAGATACCATTTTTGCTCAATTCAAAGAAGAATATCCAGATTTAACTACTAAACAACTATCTTTTGAAATTGTCCCAGATATTGCTGCTCCTGATGCTTTTGATGAAGCTTTGAAATCTCATCCAGAAATTGATAATGTTTTACATACTGCTTCTCCATTTTCTTTTGGTTTGAACAAAGATTTGAAAGAAGCTTATTATACACCAGCCACAGAAGGTACTAAAAACGTTTTGAATGCCATCAAGAAGTATGCACCACAAGTTAAGCATTTTGTGATCACTTCTTCTTTTGCTGCTATTTTACATATGGACAAAATTGGTGATAAATCTTTTATTCATACAGAAGAAACATGGAATCCAATTGAATGGTCAGATGTCACTGAAGAAGTTGGTGCTTATTTTGCTTCAAAGAAATTAGCTGAAAGATTAGCTAGAGAATTTGTTCAAAATGAAAAACCAAACTTTACTTTAACTACCGTTAACCCACCTTACGTTTTTGGTCCACAAAAATTCGATAATGTTTTGGTTAACCCAACTTTAAACACTTCTGCTGAATATGTTCATGGTTTGTTGTCACTAGATCCTAAAACCACCGAATTTATTGCTGAACCAAAGGGTGTTGCTTGTGATGTCCGTGATGTTGCTTTATTACACGTTTTACCAATAGAAAAAGATTTAAGCGGTGCTAGATTATTCCCAGCTAACGGTTCTTTCAATGGTCAATTTTTGTTGAATTTAATTAACAAATCTTTCCCAGAATTGGATGGTAAGATTGCTAAAGGTTCTCCAGAAGGTGCTGAAGAATCTTTGGATAAATACAGATTTTACTATGATACTTCCAAGACCCAAGAAATCACTGGTTTAACTTGGACTCCAATAGAAAAAACTGTTAAAGATGCTGTTCAACAAGTTTTGGATTTCCAAAAAAAACAAGCTTCAAATTAAAACTAAATAGAAACATAAAATGATAAATTATAGAAATAGATTCTGAAAACAATGTAGAAATTTTCATTTATTGAATTGTTCATACCAATTGTTGTAGGCGCTTGTGTTGCTTCTAGATTTAGTAACTGATATGATTAGATCAACTTCACAACTGAGAATATCCAGAACTAATGAAGTGAAACTTAAACCAGTTTTTCTATAACTACATCACTGTTCATTAATGCAATAAAACTATTATCAATAAGGAATATTTCAAAATTGTTACCAATGTAGTAATATTAATTAGTAGTTCTAATGTATTCATACAATAAATAAAAATCATTAAATCAAAAAATTCATTAAAATAATTTAATATAAAAGAGCGTTCAAAAAAAATAATCATTGTTTCAAAGTAGTCAAATCAACAGGGTTTCCAATAGTGGTGATTTCTTTGTACAATAGAGTAGTTAAAAATTCTGCAAAGTTTTCACCTTTGATTTCTGGTTTAAAATAAGAAGCAGCCAATTCAAATTTATTTCCAACTGGAGCATTTTTTAATAATTTTTCAGTTTCTTCTTCTAACAATTTCGCAGTTAATTCTGGAGTACACTTTTCATTGGTATCAGTCAAAATGACGGAATTTTTCACCCATTGATAAAGTTGAGATCTTGAAACTTCAGCAGTAGCAGCATCTTCCATCAAGTTATTAATTGGAACACAACCTGAACCTCTTAACCAAGCCTCCATATAACATAATCCAATGTATAGATTAACTCTAATACCAACTTCAGTGACATGACCATTATCAATATTTGTATTAAGCAAATCTTGAGCACTTACATTATATTCTGGAGTTGATGGAATGAAATGGATTTGATTTGGAGTTCCCATATCTTCAAAAATTTCATTACAAATTGGAGCTAAACTAGGATGAGCAACCCAAGAACCATCATGACCTTTTTTCAATTCTCTAATTTTATCATTACGAACCTTATTTAAAGCCAATTCATTAGCAACAGGATCATTTTTGATTGGTATTTGAGCAGCCATACCCCCCATTGCATGAACACCTCTGGAATGACAAATCTTGATTAATCTCTTGACATAAGCATCCATAAATGGAGAAGTCATAGTGACTTGATCCCTATCAGGTAAAATATGGTTTGGATCATTTCTTAATTTTTTAATCGTAGAGAAAATATAATCCCAACGACCACAATTCAAACCTGATGAATGATCTCTTAATTCCCAAATAATTTCCTCCATTTGAAAAGATGCAGGTAAAGTTTCAATCAAGACAGTAGCTCTAATTGTACCTCTTCTAATATTTAAATAATCTTGGGCAACATTGAAAACATCATTCCATAAACGAGCTTCAAGATGATGTTCCATTTTTGGCAAATAAAAATATGGACCATGACCAATATTAATCAATTCATGAGCATTATGGAAAAAATATAACCCAAAGTCCATTAAAGAAGCAGATATAGGTTCACCATCAACAAGGATATGATTATCAACCATATGCCAGCCTCTTGGTCTTAGAATCAAAGTTGGAGTTTCACCAGGCTTTTGATTAACTTTATAAGTTTTACCATTTTCTTCATTTGTAAAATCAACTTGACCTCTAATAGCATCATACAAGTTAACTTGACCATTAATAACGTTTTCCCAAGTTGGAGAAGCAGAATCTTCAATATCAGTCATATAAGTTTTAACTGGAGAATTTAAAGCATTAATTAACATTGATCTTGAAGATGGAGGACCAGTAATTTCAGTATTTCTTGCAATTAAACCTGGAGCTAAAGGAGGACCTTTCCAAGTTGGATCATTTCTGATAGCTTCAGTTTCTTTCAAGAATTGGAATTCAAATTCACCAGAATCCAATTTAGTTTGGATTTCATTTCTATTATTTAATAGTTGTAATCTTGTTTTATTAAAAGTTCTGTGTAGTAAAGTTATAAATTCCAAAGCACTTTTAGTTAAAATATCAGCTTGAGTAGTACCTGATGGGAATTGAGCTGTTGATTTGATTGGAGCAACGATTTGGACGTTTTCAAGAGTTTTTCTAACCATTGTAGATGAAGTTGAAGAGAATGATCTTTTGAGTAAACGACTCCAGAAAGGCAAAGACGATGAGTTTTTTATATACATGATGGTTGTGATGGTTGTGAGGGGTCGATGGGGGGTATACCTTATCTGTAGAATGACTCTGTTTTGTGGATTTGAATAAAGTTTTTGTGACTCTTTATGAATTGTTGTTTCTGTGTTGAGTTTGTTAATGTTGGTTCTCGTTTGTTGATGCAGCTGATAGGCGGTCCGGTGGCGGGAAGGAGAAACCGGCACGTGAATATAAAGATCAGCCAGAAAGATTAAACAGAGAGAAACAGAAAGAAACAGAAAGAAACAGAGAGTATAATGCCATGAGCTGTAGCAACTAGAAATGAAATAAAAGAGTAATAGAGAGCCATTTTGTTTACTAAAAATTGTGATTACAGCTAAGCAATAGCACTATTAATATGCTGTGTTTCTTAAAATCTCAAATTTTAAGTCAAATTATTATTTCGGTTTGATGGGGAAAAAGTGGGAAAGTCACATGGAAATTACGTAATAAATTATAAGACCAAGACAAGACCAAGACAAGATCAACAGGACTGATATAAGACCTTCACTGTTCCCAACACTATTACAGAAGAGCATCTAAAGATTATTGCTAGTCAAACAAAATATACAGTCCAATTAATTAACGGTAAAAATATACCCATTCCTAAAACTACTATGGTGATCCACTTTTCAAATATGTATCCAAACATATATTTATCTTGTTAAAGAATGGTTAAGAGCTGGTATTAGATTAGAATCCAAAATTATGTCTTATAGAGACAATATGATTTTGCTTGTGGCTGTTTAGTTGCACTTAAGATTTTGGGAGTGTTGATGGGAAGGATAGAAAGAGAAGATATTGTATCTAGAAAATGTTCACAGAAAAGGTTGTATTTGAAAACCGAAAGAATGAATATGCACTGATATGCACTGATTATGCAAAATTTCCGTTGAAATTATAAAAACCTTTTGAAGAAATTTAAAACAAGCAACAATAATAGTTTAACTTATTCAAAAATTTATGATAAAATATTTAATTAAGGTATGCTTTTTCATCAATAAACTAAGTTTAAACCCATTCATTTATTGATTAACATGTTAAGTTGTACTCTTGGGAGCGGAATTCAAACACCCAAAGCGGTATTAGTGTACTTAAATATCGACTGAATCAAAACATGAGTGAACCATTGAAAAAGTTCAACACAAAAGGGGAGGTGCCTTTGGAAACAATTAGAAAACTTTAAAGTTAAATTAGGAAAATATTTAATTCAACAAAATGGATTTCATTGAATTTTTTGATTATCAGCGAAAAAGCGCACTACCTTCCTGATTCGGAACATCATAGATCAACATCAACATCATGATGACTTGCATCAATCACGTCTCAACAACCATTATCTAAAGCGACTAAAATCTCTTGATAAGCAGGTAAAAGTGGACTCTGGATTGATTATTTATAGACTTATGGATATGTCTATTTTATTTTCATATCATACTAAGAAGTTTCACTGTACAATACATAATGTCTTTCCTAAAATCAAAAGTTTCATCATCAACACAAGAGGTTGATGATGTTGACACTGGTTCACAACATGTACACATTGATGAAAAAGAGTTAAAAAATTTCGATCAAGGGTTTGAATATGCTTTGGAAACAGAGCATATGGAACTTGATCCTGTTACTGAGAAGAAACTAGTTCGTAAAATAGATTGGTTCATTTTACCAGTCATGTGTTTATTGATGATGTGTCAACTGATGGATAAAGGTGCAACTTCTTATGCATCTATCATTGGTCTTCGTGAAGATTTGAAAATGGATACCAGATCTTATTCATGGTCTGGTAGTTCTTTCTACCTTGGTTATATTGTTTTTGTTTATCCAGCTAATTTATTGATGCAAAGATTCCCAATGTCAAAAGTTTTGGGCATTGCTGTTATCTTATGGGGTGTTGTTATGTGTTGTCATAGTGTTGCTTTAACTGCACCAGCATTTTTAACTTGCCGTACTTTATTAGGTATGCTTGAAAGTTTTATGGACCCTTCATATGTTTTGTTAACCAATGCTTGGTATAAGAGGAGCGAGCAATATGCAAGATGTTCCATATGGTTGGGATGTTGTGGTTTAGGTACTATTTTGGGGTCTGGGATTGCTTTTGGGTTCTATAAACATCAAGATGAATACTCAAGAGCACCATGGAGATATTTATATATCGTTACTGGTGTTATCACAATTTTTTTCGGTATTGTTTCTATTATTCATATACCAGATATACCAGTTAAAGCGTGGTTCTTAAACGAACAGGAAAAGAAATATGTTGTTCAAAGAGTTCGTAAGAATAGAACAGGGTTTGGTAATAAAAAATTTAAATGGTCTCAGTTTAAAGAAGCTATGCTTGACCCAGTAACATACCTTCTATTCTTTTTCATGTTTGGTCATGGAATCCAAAATGGTGGTCTTGGTAAGTTTTACTGGTTTTAAATATCTTTTCAAAAAATATTAACAAAATTTAGGTACTTTTGGTAGTATTGTTTTAGAGTCATTTGGATTTTCAACTGGTCAATCTGTTTTGTTGAATATGGTTGATGGTGGATTAGACATCGTGACACCAATAATTTTTACATTAATCAACAGATACTTGATTAAAAGTAGATTATCTGTGGCATTATTAACAAATTGTTGCGTTTATTTGGGTATATTATTATTAGCTTATTGTCCAACTAATGGTGGTAAATTAGCTGGGTTTTACATGACAGATTTGAACATGGCAAGTTGGGCATGTATGAGTTCAATTGTTGCTTCAAACGTTGCTGGTCATACAAAGAAGATAACTGCAAATGCTTCCTTACTACTTGGATTTTCTGTTGGTAACATGATTGGTCCACAGCTGTATCTTAATGGAGAAGATCCTGAATATCCAACTGCAAAGAAGTGTATGGTTGGGCTTTATACTGTTAGTGTCATTACACCAGTAATGTTGTTTGCTTTATATCACAGAAGAAATAAGAACAAAGACAAAGTGCAAGAAGAAATGCATTTGGATTTAGATCATCTTGATGATGAAGAAGATGCTAAATTGACATTTGGTGATATTACTGATTTGAAGAACCCGGTGATATTACTGATTTGAAGAACCCAGCATTTAGATATGTTATTTAGTTTACAGTAGTTTTATAAAAAATTTGATATTAATTATGCATTATAATAAACCAATCATTACATTTTTCTCTTGAACTATACTACGCCAGTCAATTAATGTAATCTCATTTCCATAAATATCCCATATTTCTTCCAAAAGTGTTATACTTGTGTTAAGATTTTCTTTCTTTGTTTTATAATAAAGCAATTTCAACTGTGCTTTATAATATTGTTTTTGTTTTGATGAACACAAGTTCATACCAAGCAAAAATAAAGGTAATATAAACAGATTTGTCTCATGTGTGACCAAGGAACATATTATTTTGAAATCTTTCAACATCTTGTCCACAATTGCCATTGTTTTAATAGATTTTGGAACCTGTTTATAAATTGCCTGGTAAATATATAATAACCCACCATTCAAGGCCAACTTGATTTGTATTCGATTAATTTCTGATAAATTTGATGTTTGCTCATTCTGATCAAGTTCTTTATGTATCTCGTTTTCCAAAGAAGCGCAATCTCTCATAATCTTTTCCAGATAGAATGACTGATCTTCACAAAACTCATCGTTATCTTCATCACTAAATAGTTTTGATAGATTGTATAGTTTAGTAACATGTCCATAAAATTTCACCACTTGTTTGAAATCTTTCAAACAAAAATCAGCAGTATATGTATAATTATCTATAAATTCATAAGGGTATTTTGGTGCACCACCACCACCATCAATCATTTGGAAAAAATCTGCTAAGCTTAAACATTCATCATACAATAACTCATTTTTTGAAGAATCAAACATACCAACAGATAATTGAACAGCTAATAATTTTAATAAACAACATCCAGTGATTGTTTGAGACATTTTATCAATACCACCTCTAAATAAAATCATGGTTTGAACCAATTTGATCAACTTGAACCAAAGATTACCTTTCAATCCTTTAACACTTTCAGTACAAAGTAATAAATATAATGATAAAATACTGTGGTCACAGCATAATGAGCTTGCGTTTGTCAATCTTTGTTGTAAATCTTGTAAAACCTCAAGATATAAATGCTTTATAGTTTCAATTTTTGAGTTTAACAATTCATTGTTTGGTTCATTATGAATCCAGCGATAAAAAGAATTAACAAAAACTGATTTCAAAACAAATATGGATCCAAAAATCATTGGCAAACAAATCTTGAGAAAATTGATTGAAGATGAATCATGTGTTTTTGAGATTGATGAATATTGACAGAATTTCTTAAATAACATATGTGCAAACCCAGGTTCGATAATCTTTGGTAAGTTAGCAAATAATTCTCCAGAATGGTTATGAGCAATATTAATTGCTGGTTTAGCAATATAGAAATCATCTCGTAAGTTTTCTAAATCAATTGGGAAGGTTAGATTTTCAAATAAAATCAATCTTGTATCTTTCTTGCCATTCATAGACAGGGTGGAAGCATTTGAAGAATCTATAGAATAACCCTTTTCTTTCAAAACTTGAATTGTTTCTTTATTTTCACCATTTGCTAGAAATTTTTCAATTTCTTTGATTGTATTTTCTTCATCATAGTTGTCATGTTGAGCGAAATCAACCATTTTCACTCTTGTAGAAGACATTAAAAAGTCATAAAGAGAGAATTCGTCTGGTAAGACCATATTATTATCCAGTATTTTAGTCATAATCTCATCGTGTAATGTTGGTATATTTGATGACGAATGGACCAAGGTTCTTTTTGGTAAATAAATCACTGGAGATGGTAAACAGGTTAATAGATCAAACTTATCTTGATTTCCAATATTCTTGTTTATCAGAGACATAAGTGAAGAAGCAGTCATTTTTTCGGAATTTTTTGAATTTATAGATCTAACAAGAGGCACAAAACTAGATCTTGTTGGTGATATTTTTGAAATTGATGATGATGACATTGGTTTCATTATTTTGTTCTTGGTACCATTTATAATAGATCCATTATATTGTAGAATTGGCACCATTTCAAATACACATTTTATTCCTTTCTTTAAACAGTAGTCACAACTGGTTTCATCACTACCAACACATTTCTTCTTTCGTTTTTTACAAGCATCACAACGTCTCTGTTTAATCCTGGTGAATGTCACCGTAGTGTCTAAAGGCATAATCTAAAAAAAAAAAAATTATTAGCGGCGCAAAATTAAATAGAAAAATTCGTTACAAAGTACATAATCCAAATATTTCCAAAGATAAATCTACCAGATCATAATCTTTGGTCTATTGTTTCTGATTATTGAATATCAAAGTTTCTTATCTATTTAGAGACTTTAATTTACGCTTCTAGATTTCTCAGGTGTGTAAATAACAAAATAGCTGCTTTGGGAAGGAAGTGCGCCAATCTTGCATAAGTCTCTATACAAGTTATAGAAACTGATTAGGAATATGTTATAAAAGTGATGGAATATATTCTATGTATTTGGATTGTGATAATTTACAATTAACAATAATTAATAATGAATTATCAACAAATTGTTGTGGTTGGTGCTGGTGTTTTTGGACTTTCAATAGCCATTGCTTTAGGTGAGCAATATCCAAATATTAAAGTTCATGTTGTGGATCGTATGGAGCCTCCAGTAGAAGATGGTACTAGTGTTGATACTTCAAGATGTTTAAGAATTGATTATACCGACCAAATTTATTCAGACCTTGCTCATGTATCATTAGAAGCTATAAAAGCTGATCCTGTGATTTCAAAGCATTTTAAACAATGTGGCCTTGGAGCTTCTTATTCTGGAGAGGATACCGCTGCTAAGAAAGAATATTGTTTAGAACTACAAAGTGCTGAATTATTACATAAAGACCACCCAGAAAACATTGTGAAATTTTCAAATCATGAAGATTTGTTTAAATTTTTCCACGGTGATTCAATTCAAATGACAACCTCTGAAACTCTGGGAAGAGACACCAAATATAATATTGGGTATTATAATAAGACAAATGGTATTATTGATGCAAGAAGTGCAGTTGAAAGCTATTACAACCGTGCAAAGAAATACAAAAATATCAAATTCACTTTCAAACAAGTGAAAAATATTTTGTATAAACCTGATACGAATGAGGCTACTGGTGTTACATTTGATGATGATACATATTTAAATGGTGATTTAGTCATAGTTGCTGCTGGTGCTTGGAGTGCTCAGCTAGTTAATTTACAAGAAGTTTGTTTATCATCTACTATTGAAGTTGCTTGGTTCAAAATTTCAAAAGAAGAAGAAGAAAAATGGGGACATTTACCAATTATGTATAACATGGACCTTGGTATGAATTTGTTTCCACCATTCAATGGGGAAATTAAAATGTTGAGAAAAAGACCAGCTGGATACGTTCATAAAGTCACAATAAACAATCCAACACCTGGAAAAGAGAAAGAGATCATAGAAGTTTCAACTCCAAGAACTATTGTTGATCACCCAAAAGACTGGATTCCACAAGATGCGGAAGATGAAATGAGGGAGGCATTAAGAGAAATTATGCCACCACTATGTACCAGACCATTTGATCGAACTAAAGTTTGCTGGATTACACAAACTACAACTTCTGATTTTCTTATTGATTTCCATCCTGATACTAAGAATGTCTTAGTTGTTACTGGTGGTTCTGGTCATGGATGGAAATTTGTTCCAATTCTAGGTGATTATGTCTTGAAGTTCCTTAATGGTAAGCTTGATACAAAACTTGTTGAAAAATGGTCATTTGACCAAAAGAAACGGAACAAGTTTCCAAAAAAATATTCAAACCACCCTAAATTAGATGATTATATCCGTACTGTTTGATTAATTTTATTTTTATTTTTTATTATTTTGATTTTGTAGATTTTTAGATAATTGATATTGAGCGCACTGCCTTCCCGATTTGGAAAGCACTGCGATGCAGATTAAGATCAACAATCTTAATTTTAGAGCTCAAGAATATAAAATGGAGAGAGATAGGACACATTTGCTCCTTTCAAAGATGTTGAACTAATTTGACATAGTGATAATAATGCTTCAAAAAAATTCACCAATTGCCATTGTTGGTGCTGGTGTCTTTGGATTATCAAATGCACTACATTTATCGCAAAATGGGTATACCAACATTACTGTGTTTGATCGTTTGGATATGGATGCAATGAATTATACCTTCTTGAAAGGTGCTGACACTGCTAGTGGTGATTTGAACAAGATTTTTAGGGCCCAATATGAAAATGCTAAACACTACCAAGATTTAGCATTAAAAGCTTTAGAAATTTGGCAAAAATGGGATTATGATATTGGATTATTACCAAAAGAAGAAGCTGCAAAATATACAGATTTGAAATTATTGGAATTATGTGGTATGTTATGGCTTGATGATGTTTATACAGAAGAAGAACAATCTTGCAGAGATAACTATGCCAAAGATGGATTATCTTCATTCATATACGACATCAATAATGAGAAAGATTCCAAAAGAGCCCAAGTTAGTGGGAATGCTTTCAAGATGCAAGTTGCTAAAGAGCTTAAATCACGATACTCAAACGTTCAAGGGTTTCTTGATTCTACAAGTGGTATGTTGTATGCTTCAAGAGCATGTCAATTTGTTAAATACCTATGTGTTAATAATGGGGTTAAGTTTGTGCTTGGTGGTGATAAAGGTACTTTTGATAAATTTATTTACAAAGATGATGCTGAATCAGTCATTGGAGGTATTTTCACAAAAGATGGACTTGAACATAAAGCTGACCTAACTGTTATGTGCTGTGGCCCATGGACTACTTCTTTAGTTCAAGAATTAGATGGATTAAATGAAGCTACTTCTGGTAATGTTGTGATTTTTAAAATCCCAGAACATCGACCAGATTTGAAAAGAAAATATTCAGTTAAAAATTTTCCAATTGTTGGATGGAGATGGACTGATGCTAGAGAACATGAAGAAATGGCTGGTATTTTTATGTTTCCAAATACTATTCCAGAAGATTATATGAAAATAATTGTGAGACAAACAAAATATACCAACCCAATCAAGTTTCCAAATGGTAAAATCATATCAGTTCCCAAAACAGCAAATAGTGACCCACCATTTGAGTATTTATCCAAACATATCATAGATCAAGTTAAAAAGTGGTTAGAAACGTTTTTCCCTGATTTAGTTGAAGCTGGTATAAAGTTTGAGCCAAAAGTTGTTTGGTATACAGACACAATCAACAATGATTTCATAGTTGATTATGTTCCTGGTAAAAATGGCTTAATGGTTTCTTGTGGTGGTTCAGGCCATGCGTTCAAGATGTTACCAGTGTTGGGCCAATTTTTGGTTGATGTTATTGAAGGTTGTGAAAATACATATACCAAGTTGTTTAAATGGAGAAATCCAAATAATTATAAAGATATCAATGGATTAAGAGAAAAACTTGATAGTAAAAGAAGATATGATATCCAGGAAATGTCTACAGAAAAAGATATGTATTTGAAAAATAGAAAGAGTAAGTTATGAACTTATTAATATTATGGATGTATCTTTGCTCAAGAATTCTTTATTAGTAATAAACAACTATTCAATATTAAAAATTAGCTATAGAGAATGGTTAATATAAATAAATTTAAAACTAATTTTGAAGAAATATTTAGTATTGAAAACCAAAGAATTTGAGAAAAACATATAAAGTTTAAATAGAATACAAACATTAAATGATATAAAAGAAAATGTATAGAAATAATGCAGGTTTACATTAATAATGTATAATAATGCACAATTCTGCATAAAACGACTTTCCGACACCAATTCTATTATATGATTATGTAGTGAATTTA
This sequence comes from Liangdongia dryadoides, assembly GCA_030579655.1. Lineage (NCBI taxonomy): Eukaryota > Fungi > Ascomycota > Saccharomycetes > Phaffomycetales > Wickerhamomycetaceae > Liangdongia > Liangdongia dryadoides. Next base: position 54,731 of record JAKTRJ010000015.1, read on the forward strand.
ATGAATAATTTGAATCAATAAGTGTCTTATTTATACCAGAGAAAGTATTAAGTATACGCACAACACAACTTTTACAAAGTTGTCAATCCTGTAAGTTAGTTTCATCACATGAATAGGGCCACCACGTTTAGTTAATATTTCTTTGGTCTAAAGATCAACAAATGCAGATCATTTATAAAGGTATAAATTAAATTAAAAACCTCAGGGGTGGACAACTAATTCATAGAATTTTTCATATTGTTTTGAAAACAACAGTCAATTACCAATATTCTCACTATTACATACAAACATCATGTCAACTGTATTCCTTACTGGTGCTTCAGGGTTCATTGCTTTACACATCATTGATACTTTGTTGAAAAAAAAGTATAATATTGTTGGTACTGTTAGATCTCAAGGTAAAGCAGATACTATTTTTGCTCAATTCAAAGAAGAATATCCAGATCTAACTACTAAACAACTATCTTTTGAAATTGTTCCAGATATTGCTGCTACTGATGCTTTTGATGAAGCTTTAAAAGCTCATCCAGAAATTGATAATGTTTTACATACTGCATCTCCATTTTCTTTTGGTTTGAATAAAGATTTGAAAGAAGCTTATTATATTCCAGCTACAGAAGGTACTAAAAATGTTTTGAATGCCATTAAGAAGTATGCACCACAAGTTAAGCATTTTGTGATCACTTCTTCTTTTGCTGCTATTTTACATATGGACAAAATTGGTGATAAATCTTTTATTCATACAGAAGAAACCTGGAATCCAATTGAATGGGATGATGTTAAGGAAGAATTTAATGCTTATTTATGTTCCAAGAAATTAGCTGAAAGAATAGCTAGAGAATTTGTTAAAAATGAAAACCCAAATTTTACTTTAACAACAGTTAATCCACCTTATGTTCTTGGTCCACAAAAATTTGATTCTGCATTAAAAAATCCAACTTTAAATACTTCAGCTCAAATTGTTCGTGGTTTATTATCTTTAGATCCAAACACCACTGAAAGAGTTGGTGAACCTAGTGGTCTTTCTTGTGATGTTCGTGATGTTGCTTTATTACATGTTTTACCATTAGAAAAAGATTTAAAAGATGCAAGATTATTTACAGTCAATGGTGCATTTGATGGTCAAACTTTGTTAAATTTGATTAATAAATCTTTCCCAGAATTAGATGGTAAGATTGCTAAAGGTTCTCCAGAAAATGCTGAAGAAGGTCTTTCTAAAACTTTGTTTTATTATGATGATTCTAATACTAGAAAAATTACTGGTTTAACTTGGATTCCATTAGAAAAAACTATAAAAGATTCTGTGCAACAAATTTTGGATTTTGAAAAGAAACAAGCTACTAATTAATCAAAACATCCGAACAATTAAATGTAAGGAAACTTTCAATATTATGTTAGTTGATCTAATGGTTTATTTGTAGCTCGGAGTAATTATCTGAAATGAGATGAATGTAACATTTATTATCCTTCTTCTGTTTATGGAAAGGTTTTAAATTCCAAATTATAGTGCCGTTGATAATTTGCTTAAAACTATGCATATGTATATGCGTCATACTGCAGCAAAAATCTCTAATATTTAATACTCAGAGTGTTTCTAAGGTCACCACTATCTATGGTATATTACAGACACTATGTTAACGCTGTTTATTTCTGATTGAGGGAGTTCAACTCTTTAGTTTAGTTTTAGTTGGTTTACCTCCTACTGAATATATCATAAAGTTGATTAATGAAGGAAGAAATCTGCAGTATTAATATTGAGTAATATTGGAAAAAGACACGAAGACAGGAATCGATATTAAAAATATTTTTTCTTATAAACCTCAAGTTCATTTTCATGATTTAATCTTTTAAACATTAATAGACAAGTATAAAGATATCAAAATAAACTTAGATTTATAAACCAGAAGCTGAATTAAAAAAATGAATACACCTGTTGATAATGCAGTTTTCATATTATTCTATCTTGTTTCCTGTGAATATATTAGAAAAGATCGTGCAGATAAACTGATTCAACATATTGCTATTGATAATGCTGTTCATCATATTCGTCAACTTAAACATGATGGTGAAAATTGTATCCAAAAGAAGACAATGTATTTTAATAGTTTGAGGAATTTTTTGGTGAATAGTTTAGATGAGTTTTATAAAACTTATAAAGCTGAAATCTACAAATCATTAGGAGAACATGAAAATTTCCTCCTTCAAGATAAAACAAAGCCTAATTTAACTCTGCCGTTCGTTGAAAGATCTAAAGCTTTGAAGGCTGAAAAAGCTAAAGCTTGGAACGCTGAAAAAGTTAAAGATCCAATGTATTTTAAATCTCTAGCCCTGATTTCAATGGTTGATTTCTACTGGGATAAGATAAGTTTATTGGATAATGAATCATATTGAATAGAATGTATAATTAAATACAACTCCGGTATTAGGAATTAACAGCCTATAAAAAGTCCGGAATAAAGAATTATACACTGTAAAGAAATGTACCAGCCACTATTATTACAACGACCTTGAGGCTTGAGACCTTAAGACTTCCTGAGGCTTGACTTTAGTACTTACTTAAAGTGTTTTTAGTGGGTTTTTTTGAGCCACAAATTTCATCAGCCACAAAAGAGGCGGTGAATATGTCCGTATTGTTTAAGTCACGTGAAATGTGTATAAAGTTTGATTCAACATCAACATTTTAAATTATTAATGGACAATATTCTTTCTTTTAGTTTATTATTTATTTATTTATTTATATTTTATTATCTACTTGATTATATTTTAGTGGAGATATTTATTATTTATTGAACAAAAGTTTATAACAATGGCTACAAACATTACATGGCATCCAAATTTAACTCATGAAGAACGTAAAGTTTTAACTAAACAATCTGGTGTTACTATATGGTTAACAGGTTTAAGTGCAAGTGGGAAATCAACCATTGCATGTGCTTTAGAACAATTTTTATTACAACATGGAGTTTCTGCATATCGTTTAGATGGTGATAATATTAGATTTGGATTAAATAAAGATCTTGGATTTAGTGAAGCTGATCGTAATGAAAATATTCGTCGTATTTCAGAAGTTTCAAAATTATTTGCTGATAGTACAAATGTTGCAATCACTTCATTTATTAGTCCATATAAAGTTGATAGAGATAATGCAAGAAAATTACATAATGATGATAATTTACCATTTGTTGAAGTTTATGTTGATGTTCCATTAGAAGTTGCTGAACAAAGAGATCCAAAAGGATTATATAAGAAGGCAAGACAAGGTATTATTAAGGAATTTACTGGTATTTCTGCTCCATATGAAGCACCAATTAAACCAGAAATTCATTTACATACTAATGAAAAAACTATTGAAGAATGTGCTAAAGAAATTGTTGATTATTTGGTTGCACAAAAATATATTAGCATTTAATGTATATAATTTAACTTCTTTTTAAACTATCCAATCTTGCTTGTAAATCATCATCTTCAGAAGGACTACTAGTAGTAGCACCAACAGCTTGTGGGATTCTAGCTGATTGTTCAGTAACAACCCCAGATTGTAAACCTTGAGGTGCTTCAGTCATTTTAGAATTTAAATCAACACCAATTTCATCTAAAACTTTATTAACAATTTCATCAGCTTCTTCATCATCTTCAAATTCTTCACCAATTGCATCATCAATTGCATCATCCATCATTTCTTGTCTTTGATCCATTAAATCATTTTCTCTTTCAAAATCCATTGTAATTTTTTGTAATTGTGGTAAATTCATTGAACGATTCATTGAACCAAGTAACTAAACAACAGTTAATAAAGTTTAATACATCAACAAAAAAACATACTCTTGTTGCATCTCTCATAGATGTAGCCATTTGATCACTACTTCTAACAGCCTATTAATGTTAATAATAATCTTGTAATGAATAAACAATTAAAATTACCTGAATTCTTAAAGAAATTGCTTGTAATTGTGTCTTCATAGCATTAAATTTTTCAATATATCTTAAAAAAAGTGTTAATATGACGCTAGAAAACAAATACCAAAAGACTCACCTTCTTGTACGAACTAAATCTTTAGCTTGAATTTTACAAGCACCCATTTGACCATTTTTTGCACTTTTTTTAATTTCTAAAATCAATTTCTTTTCTTGTTGTTCTAATTTAACTCTTTCTCTATCTAATTCTCTTTGAGTTTTTTCTAAAGCTCTTTGATTCTATAATTGTTAATATTTATTTCATTAATATTATAATTCACATACTTTTCTTAATCTCTCTTGAGGAGTCAATTTCTTTCCAAATGCCCATTCAAAAAGTCCCATAATGAACCAAAATGAACCAAAATGTACCAAAATGAACCAAAAATGAACCAAAAAAAACTAAAATGATCTAAAAACCAAAACCAATTGAATTAAATGAATTAAATTTGATAAAATTTCCTTTTAAATTAAATTTATATAAATTTCTTTAAATTTTGTTTTAATGTTATTTTTTATCTTTTGATGGCAAATCTCCTGGAAAAATTAATATTAAAAACCAACCAAAATTTATTTAAATTTAAAAGGAAATTTAATTATGTCAAAATTATCAAGTTTAAGATTATTAGAATCTTATTTAGAAGATTTAAATTCTTTAATTGAAGAAAATGAAAGAATTTTTGAAATTGGTTCAATAAGTGATGATAATGAATATGAATTAAAAAAACAATTAACAAAGATTAAAAATTATTTAATAAGAAATGATGATGGGTATGTTATTCTTTATAGGGGTTGAATATTATTAACATCTTTTATAGACAAGATTATGATGAATTAGTAGAGGAATATCAAAATTTATTAAATAAGATTAATGGGATTAATATTGAAGAATATAAATATAAAAGAAATATGTAAGTGAAGCTTTTCATATATTTCTTAATTTTATTAACACATTTAGTCAAACTAAACCTTTAAATAATAAAAAATCAGTAAGATTTAATGATACAGTTGAAGAATTAACACCTCAATTTAAACCATATAAAGATATACAATCAGATGAAAATGATACACAAGAATTATTTAATGGAAGAGATATTGAAGATGAAGAATCTATAACAGATCAACTATCAAATCAAGAAATGTTTATTCAACATCAACAAACTTTACAACAACAAGATAATCATTTAGATGTATTAGCTCAAAGTGTACAAAGACAACATGGACTAAGTGTTGATATTCAAGAAGAATTAACTGATCAAAACATCTTGTTGGATGATTTAGAAAATCAATTGGATTTAAATGAAAGAAATTTAAATAGAGGTTCTTCAAGATTAAAAAGATTTTCTAAAAGAGCTAAAGAAAATGGGCAATGGATAACTATTATAATATTAGTGATAATATTGGTATTACTACTAATTATACTGAAATGATGTGTATCAAAAATAAACAATAAATTAAATATTATGCTAGAACTAAACATGAAGAAAATGCCATAAAAAAATCATAAAATAATGTAATAATGTAATAATGTAATGTAATAATGCTCACCAGTGGACTATATGAGAACCACCAGTATTTCCATAATTATGCTCTAATCTTCTTACACCTTGAGGTGAAGAATATTGTTGAATATTAGTACGAGGTTGTTGAGGACTCATGATTTGTGGAGACATATACCCATTCATTCTTTGACCAACTAATCCATTATTTTGACCTCCATTTGTTTGACCATAATTTAAATTTGGTTTGGTTGGTGTATTATATGGAGACATAATTGAATTATATTTTGAACCATTTGATTTACTTTCAACAACTTGATTTGGACAAAATTCTAAATCATCTTCAAGATTAAATGATTTTGAAGCATTAAGTTTTGCTCTTGCAATTTGTGCATCTGTTTGAATATTAATCATTTGAGATGATCCAAGAGGAATATTTCTTCTATTAAATTGTTTTGGAACAGTCATATTATTCATATTCATATTATTCATATTATTCATGTTATTCATCATATTAACACCACTATTTCCTCTATAACTTTGATTCATCTTTATATTTATATTTTTTTTTAGTTGGTTAAAGTAAAAATTTATTTGTGGTTAAAATTTTTTATATCAAAAAATTATAAACTTCAACAGCATCAACAGCATCAACAGCATCAACAGCATTAAAATGAGATTTTATTCGACTTTAAATTTAAAGTTGAAACCAAAAAAGTTATTAAAAATACCCAAAAAGAAATTAAATTTATCTTCAAATGAATTAAACCCAGCAAGAACAAGATTTGCTCCTTCACCAACTGGATTTATTCATCTTGGTTCTTTAAGAACAGCTTTATATAATTATTTATTAGCCAAAAAAACTGGTGGTCAATTTTTATTAAGATTAGAAGATACTGATCAAAAAAGATTAGTTCCTGGTGCTGAAGAAAATATTTATGATTCATTAAGTTGGTGTGGATTAAATTGGGATGAAGGTCCAAAAATTAAAAATTCTCCATATGGTCCTTATAGACAAAGTGATCGTTCTAAAATTTATTCTAAATATATTGAAAAATTATTAGATTCAAAACATGCTTATCGTTGTTTTTGTTCAAAAGAACGTCTTGATGGATTAAGAGAATCTGCAAAAATTTTACAACCTCCAACAACAGTTTCTTATGATCGTCATTGTTCTAATTTATCAAAAGAAGAATCAGATTTAAAAGCTTCTAAAGGTGAAGAATTTACTATTAGATTTAAAGCTCCTTTAAAATATCCAAAATTTAAAGATTTATTACATGGTGAAATTGATATGCAACCTCAAGTTAATGCTCATGATATTAGATATGATGATCCAATTTTAATAAAATCTGATGGTTTACCAACTTATCATTTTGCAAATGTTATTGATGATCATTTAATGAAAATTACTCATGTTATTAGAGGTGAAGAATGGTTACCTTCAACTCCAAAACATATTGCAATGTATCATGCTTTTGGTTGGAAAGAACCAAATTTTATTCATATCCCATTATTAACTGCTTTAAATGATAAAAAACTTTCAAAAAGATCAGGAGATATTGATGTTACAACATTTAAAAATAAAAATTATTTACCTGAAGCTTTAATTAATTTTGTTGCTTTATTTGGTTGGTCACCTCCAAGAATACAATCTGAAAGTTCAAATGAATTATTTACTTTAAAAGAATTAGAAGAAAAATTTTCAATTGATCATTTAACTAAAGGTAATGCAAAAGTTGATTATAATAAATTAAATTTTTTTAATAAAGAATATTTAAAAAAAAGATTTGATAATAATTTTAATGAAACTTTTCAATCAGTTTGGAAATTAATTCATAAAAATTATCCAAATATTACTAAAGAATATGCTGAAAAAATTGTTCAATCAACAAGAATTTATTATACAACTATTGATGATGTATTAAAATTTAATTATTTATTTGGTCCACCAAATTTAAATTCTCAACAAGCTTTAAAATTTATTAATAAAAATGGTTCAGAAAAAATTTCTTCAATTTTATCATATTTTATTAATAGTGATTTAACTCATGATTCAATACAATTAATTGCCAATAATATTAAAAATGAATTAAATATCTCAAAAGGAATTGTTTTTGGTTCTTTAAGATTCGCATTGGCTGGTTCAATCCCTGGTATGCAAATCCCATTATTAATTGAAACTTTAGGTGTTGATATTTCAAAACAAAGAATTAATGATGCAATTTCAAATTTAAATAAATAATAAAATGCACTTGTATATATACAATTAAATATTAAACATTATATCATAACATCATGTATATAAAGAAGTAGAACCCAATTCCAAATATGTTGGATTTTCCATAGGATTTGGAACCCATGGACCAGCCATAATACAATGAACACGCATATTTGGTGAATAATGTAAATTAGTTAACAATTTTGGTGTGATTAAGAAATATTGAGAAGTATGTTCTTGACATGCAGTTTCAACCATATGTTTATGAACAATACGTTCATTTCTAGCATCCATACCTTGATTAATTTCATCAACAACTCTAAAAGGTGATGCTGTTAATTCTTGCATACTAATCATATAAAAAACAGTAGAAACTGCTCTTTCACCACCAGATTGAGTATGACTATCTAATGGTTTTAAATCAGCTTCTTCACGAAATTTAACTAAAATTTCTAATCTCCAATCTGAATATTTTTCAGATTTAATAATACGAACTTCACCACCACTACCAACACTTGGGAAAATTTCTGAAAATTTTAAAGAAATTTTATTAATCATCTTTAATAATTTTGGTTCCCAATCATTATGAATTTCTCGAATTTCTTGACCAGTTTGTTTTAATTTTAATTCCATTTCTGGAATTTCTTCAGATAATTTTTTTAATCTTTCTTGAATTTTTTCTAAATTATGAATAGATGATTTTGAACTTGTCCCTAATAATTTCAATTCAGCTTCAATTGATCCAATCATATCTTCAACATCAACCCGACTAAACCTATTTTCTTCCTTATATTTATTAACTAAATCAACTAGTTCATTTTTTTGTTCTTTTGAATATTGCATTGTGATTTCAAGTAATTGTTTCCTTAGATCAGAATTCTTAAATTTTTGAAAATCACGTTTGGCTCCATTATATTCATCTTCTAATCTTTTCTTTTCTGATTGGAAATTATGAATCATGGATAATACTGATTCTTTCTTATTCTTTGCTTCAAATATTTGTAATTGTAATAAAGTTAATTTTTCATTAATTTCATTCAATTTTGAATAAGATTCACTAACTTTACAAACAGTTTTAACTTTATCAGCTGCATTAGTAAGAATTCTTCTCTTATTCCTAATAATCTTATCACTATAATCAGTTTTACTTTCTTTTTCTAATTTTTTAACGTTTTCTTTAAATCTATCAATTCTAGTTGTTAATTTTGCATGGTTTTTACTCAATTCAGACAATTCATGAATCTTTTTTTTAACTAGATTTAATTCATCTTCTAATGGACGAATATCATGACCAATTCTTGAAGCATTTTCTTCCAAATATAATAAAGCTTCTTCAAATTCAACACGTTCTTGTTCTTTTGTTCTTTTATCATTTTCATATCTAGCTTTCATTTCATCAGTTAAACCACCAGAACTAAAATATGAAGCTTTATCATTAATTGGTGAAGTTCTCATTGAGACTTGTTTTGAACCATATGCAGAAATAGATAAAGTAAACATGGTATCACCAGAAATAAATTTTCTAAATCTTAATGAACCATTAACTGGTTGTTGTAACTTTCTTATTTGATCTTCAGTTAAAGGTCTGGTTGAAACAGGAACATCATGAATATATGATTGTTCACATAACATTTTAATAACAGAATCAGGACCAGAAACAAAATCACGTAAATACCCATCAAACCCATATGATCTTAGTTCTTCTCTAGAGAATTTTTCATTAATTGGTCTATTACCCAAATATCTAAAAGGTGCATTAATACGTTTTTCATTAAATAAAATTTTGGAAACATCATCATATGTATTTCTGGAATCTGCAGTTATGGCAAATGTTGTTTGAGTATCAACTAATTCTTCCAAATATGTAGCATATTGTGCATTTGTGGCAGTGACAGTTAAACATGGTGGTTCAAAAACAGAACCATGGAATCTTTCCATTTCATTTGAACGTAAAACCCTAATAGCATCTTTAGAAGAACCAGCCAATTTCCTATGAAATGGTTTAACATTATCAAGTAAACTAATACGATCTTTTGATTGTGAACGTTTATCAATATCAGCAATAGCTGCATTAGTACGTTCAATCCTTCTTCTTGTATTATCAATTTCATCTTTTTTTTCAGAATAAAGATTTTTTTTTTCTTTAAATGTTTCATAAATTTGAAGACGTTGTTGTTTCAAGTCGTTTAATTCTTGTTGATCAAATGGTCTTAATTGATTCAATTGTTCTTCAGTTTCTCTTAATTTATCAAGCTCTTTTTGTAAAGTTTCTTTGGCCCTTTGAGTATGTATTTCATAATCTTTAATCTTTAAAACTAATTCCTCATGAATTTCATCCTTTGAAACCAAATTTTCATTAAGTTCATCCAAATTTGTCATTATTTCTTGTCGTTTTTTTTGTTCATTATGTAAAGAATTATTAAGTTGCTCCACTTGAAGATTAAAGTTATCAGCAGCAATATTGAAAGGAGCAGCAATATTTTCAAACTCTTGTAATTTTAACTTTAAGCGATCACGATTTTGTTTATATTTTTCAGCTTGAACTTTTAAATCTTGAATTTTAGCATATGGTAATAATCTTTCATGAACTTCTAATTCTTTAGTCTTTCTTTGAAAAGCTTCATATTTCTTAGCTTCCTCCTTATATCGTTCTTGTTCTTGTTCCAATTTTGCTTTATCTTGATTAATAGTATCATAATGTTCTTGAACTTCTATTCTTTTTTTATCTAAAGTAATTAAAGACTTGTGTTGTTCCAATAAACTTAAATCAATAGCTCTTTCTGTTTCTTCCAATAATTCTTCTGGACTTAATTTAGCAAAATCAGCAACTTTTTCTTGAGGTAAAAATTGACATAAATTATCCAATTGAACATTTAATTTAGCTAACAAAGATTTTACTTTATGTTCATTTGAAACTGATCCATTAACTTTCCAATCAGATTTACCATTTTGGAAAATATCTCTAGTGATAACAATATTTGGAGTCCCAGTGTGATTTTTTAAAGTGATTTCAATAGTGGCACTTTCTTCACCATTTTTAATAAAATCAAAAAGTGCTTTTTGACGGCCTAATAACGAAGGACTACCAGCTAACCCAATACAAACAGCACAAACAAAAGTACTTTTACCAGTACCATTCGGACCAATAATCATGTTTAAAGAAGGTGATAAAGTGAACTCAGTCGATGCATATGTAACAAAGTTCCGCACTTTAACCTTGATAATAGCACCAACAGCAAACTTGTCTAATTCTAAAACAATGGTTAGTAAATACAACTCAAACGTCTTGTAAAAAACCATACCATCTTGAGTAATTGTTCTGCGCTTCTTAAGTATGAGGAGCTTATCAGGATCTTCTTTCATGGTTATTTTCCTTCAACAAGGCCCTCATACTAAGTTTTTACAATGTTTATTGATATAAGTGAAGTAAAGATATTGAAATTCGCGTCGCGTTCCCAATGCAATCACGTGATCATTAATTAAATACATAAATATACATGAACATGCAGAAACAAACAGAAAAATACGTTTAGTTAAAATTGAATTAACTCTGTGATATTAATTAATGTTTTCTCATTCATTTGAACTTTAAAATAAAATAGTAGAAATAACTTGTAAATTTATTAGCACACAAATGTAATTTAAAAACAATTTTTGTTAAATATATGATTACTAATCATTTTTATATTCTTACATAATCAATATTATAAAAGATTTTGAATCAAATTCAATGGAAAAACCTATAAAACAACAAAACAACAAAACAACAAAAAAAAATAAAACTTGAATTGGTGTTTGTTTGTAATTGATAGGGCAATTTTGTATATCACACACATATATATCTATATATCAGTTACTCATTATGCCACCAAGAAGAAGGAAAAGAAAAGAGCAGGAATCAGATGAGGAAGAATTACCACCTCCACCTCCACCAAGACCATTTAAAGTTATTGAAGGTTTACCTTTGAGTATTGATGAACCAGAATATAGTATTTTAAATAATGCACTGTCTATCAAAGATAGTGCAGTGTTATATTCCTCATTACTACGGTCTAGAAGATCTTATATGAATGGAAATGTATTTGATTTATATTGGGCAAAAGGTAAAACTAAATTTGATAAAGATACAAATGCTAGAGATAGAATGAATAAATTATGTGATTGCTCATTAACTGTTGGGCCTCATAGTTTTGAGGTGCGGTTCTTTATCTTGAAGGATGATGAGATTGAGAAGCAACGTCAAGATGAAAAAGACGCTAAGAAAGAGAAAAGATTGGCAAATAAAAAGATCAGAGAAGAGAAACAAAGATTGAGAGAGTTAAAAAAGCAACAACAATTGAATCAACCTCCAAAAGATGGTACTATCTCAACAACTGATGGAAAAACTATTAAGAATTCAACAACAGCTCCAATAAAAAATTCGGAAACTAAATCACAAGAGAGTAAAGATGATGCTGCTACTAAAGTCAAAGAAGATGAAGATGAAGATGATGAGAATGATGATGATGAAGAAGAAGAATCTGAAAGTGAAGATGAAAAAGATGAGAAATCTGTACAAAATACACCGAATGTTACTCCTGTTCCACAAGATCCACCAAAGGATATCTCGACTGAACTTGATGCTTCTGCTTCAGCGACTATCCCTATTGCAGTTTCCACATCTTCTGCATCTATTGCTAGCTCTACAACCAACTCCACTTCCACGAAGACTAGAATGCCTCCATTACAAGTTTCACAACCAGGGACATCTGCAAAATTAAAAGTTCAACCACAACCAGCAACAGGATCAACAGTTCCACCACCTGCACAACAACAATCTCAACAACAAAAGGCACCAATAAATAAGTCCACACAATCAGCCAATGATTTAATGCAAACTCCAGAATCACAAATGATGATTGCCAATTTAAATGCTATTGCAAGACAAGATCCATATTTAAATACATTGATGAAAATTGTTGCTACAGGAAATGCTAAACCTGAACAAATTCGTGAATTTCAAGTCTATATACAAAGAGCAAAAGCCATGGGACCAACTCCTTATTATAGACAAACTTTTCAAGTTAATACACCAACAGTTAAACTCCCAAAACCTCCAAAACCTCCAAAACCACCAAAACCTCCAAAAGAAAAACAATTAACTTCTTTTCAAGAAAAATATGTTAATGGAGCTGATTTGGTTTTTGAATTTATGGAAAATTCAAATGTTAGGTATCATTTACCAAAAGAATGTATTATTGAAGTGTTGGATAATAATGATATTTTATTCTCATTTTTAGTTGTGCATAATAAAGTTGAAATTAAAAGATTTCAATCAAAATTGAAGAATAAAAAATTAAAAGAAGAAGTTGCTAAAAAAGAAGAAGAGGAAAAAAATAAAATAGCTACTGAAAAGGCAGAACAAGAAAAAAAAGAGATTGAAGAAGCACCATTATCAAAAAGAATTAGTAGGAGAAATGCAAGATCATCAAGTATAAGTGATGCACCAGAAAAAGAACAAGTTAAGTCAGAAACTCAAGAAAAACTTAAACCAAAGAAAGAAACATTTGTGGAAAAAGAGCCATTACCATATTTTAGTGCAATAAGTTTCAAATTATCAGATATTGCAAAACGTTATCATCCAATTTTTATTAATAGTTTTTTAAAAGCAGATGTTGTTAAACCAAAAATGGAATATATTTTAAAAAATGGTATTAGAGCACCAAAATATTATTTATGGTATTCTGTGGATGCTTATGCTGATGAAAGTACTTCTGAAGCTTTACGTGAAGCTTTACATGGAATTGAAAACCCACCAAAAGGTAAGAATAAAAAGAAAATTTTAGATGAAAATCCATTACTTTCAAATAAAAGAATGAAATTAGAGAAAATTGAGGCTGATGAAGTTCCAATTGAGGCTGTTGCCAATGAAGTTACTAAGACAGTTGAAACTGAAACTGTAACCACTTAAATTGTTACAGAGACACAAAATGTATATAGATATATATTTATGAAGCATATTGGATCTGGAATCCACATTTTCTCATTGTTGCATTTTCTTTAAATTGTAAGTCCACACCTGCTGATATTAAAACATCTTTATATTTCCCTTCCCATAACAATTTCAAATCTTTTTCATTTAAAGTTGTTGCCACTTTAATAACACTTTTAAAATCAGTATCTTTAACTAAACCTTCAAAAGCTTCAATAACACTTTGATCTTGTGAACCATGTGTTGAATGTGGTGGTAATGAAGTATTTATTGGTTTTAATGGGGTATTAACAAATGGTGCTTGTGAAGACCATAATTCACAACCAAATGCTAAATCAGAATCATAAGAATAAATGTTAAAATCATATCTTGAAGAAAAAGTTGTATTAACACTAGTTCTAACTGAATAAGTTGAAGAAATATGACCAAGAATTGGATTACAAGCCAATGTCATTGTTAAAGGTTTCCCAGTATATGTTGATTCAGTACAATATCTTAAAGCAGTTGATAACCCAGGACTCATATTTAAAGCACCATACCACATTTCAGCACCAAGGGATAATGAAGAATTGTTATATAAAGAAGTATTTAATCTTTGTGCACCTTGTCTAAAACTATATAAACATCTTAAACCAAGTAAAGCTTCATTTGTAGAAAAAACATATTCAGTAGCTAATTTCCCAGTATCTCTTTGCAAAAAAAATGTTAAAGTACCATTATTTTTCAATTTTTTGTTACTAACACATTTAACTAATAATTGAGAAGAGGGACTAAATCTGTTTATAATCATAGCTTCTAAAGCAGAACCTGGAAAATACATTCTTCCATAATACAACGATTGTGAAGAAAAAGGAGTGATAATATTATTTGATTGATTTGGTGATTGAGGTCGTATAACTCTGTAACCACTAATAGCATCTTGTAAAGGCATTGAACCAGTACCTAATGCGGTTTTCAAAGGAGCTGAAGTGTATAAATAAGCAATTGATCCATTGATAACACCGCTATTGGAAAGAGTTAACTGAGTAGCTGTATGATCTGAAGACTTTGAAGATACATTAAGTTTAATATCTTGAGTCACTGGGAAATCAAGAATGGCTAAAATAAAGTGTTAATAAGCTTTTAAAAATGACAAAACACACAAAAATTTACACTCCGAGGTTGCAATAACATTTTCATAAGTATTGTCCTCATTCCAACCAGTGGACTTGTAGAACGACCTCAGTATGTACTCCATGTATTCGTACATTCCTTGTTTTTATTGTTATTGTTGTAAATTTCAAGTTGTTGATTATATTTATTATTTTAAAAGCAAAAAATTTATTTTCCATCAACATATAAAATAATAAAATTGTGAACTTCACTTAAAACAATAAAAGGTGGAGAGGTGTTATTTATCTCATATAACAAAGATAAATAATTTATAATGAATGAACTAAAATCTCCAAAACTTTCTGCTATTTCTTTAGATGATATTCAAGATGAACCAAAAAATTTGAAATCTCCAATATTAAAAGGAACTATAGTTGAAAATGATCATAATACAGATTCAAATATCCCAATACTACTCACAATGGATCCTATAACACCATTAACTTCAAAAGATGATGAAATGGCATTGACATCGGATTCTGATGCTGGTTCAACAACTACTCAAGTTAGAGGACGAAGAAGAAGAAGTAGTACTGGAAAATCAAAATCAAGAACTAGTTCTCATACAAAAAATGGACCAAGAAGAAGATCAGATGCTAGTGAGAAAAGTAATAAAAGTATAAGATCTTCAAGTGGACAACGTGAAAAAATTTCTACAACAACAAAAATATTTAGAAATTTATTAATATTAGAAGAAAGTCTTCGTCAACAATGTACTGAACAAAGAAATTTAAGAAGAAAATTTACATTATTTTTAGCAACTTTAGCTGGATTAGAAGCTACTGTATTTTACAGATTATATTTTATACCTGAACAACCAACTCCAATGATTAAAGTGATGTTACAATTTATTTTTTTTTTCATATTAATTACATTAGTATTATTTCATTTATCTGGAGAATATAAAAGAACTATAGTAATACCCAGAAAATTTTTCACTTCAACAAATAAAGGAATTAGACAACTGGATTTAAGATTAGTTAAAGTTAAAAAATCTTGGAATCATAAATTTATAGATATTACTAAAGGATTTTTAAGTATAATTGTTGGGATAATGAAACAACAATATGAATGTTTAGGTGTTTTAAAAAATACAAAATTAGGAATTTCAATGTGGAGACAAATTAAACAATTAGAATTAAATGCTCAACCAAGAATTGGTGCTACTGATATGAAATTAGTTTTAAATCCAAGAGCTTTTAATGCTGATATTAGAGAAGCTTGGGAATTATATAGAGATGAGTTTTGGGCCAAAGAAAGTAATAGAAGACGTAATGCTATAATTGAAGCTTTAGAAGAAGGGGATAATTCTTTAAAAACCACTACAGATACAATTAATACAACTAATACAACCACAAGTAATTCTCAAACTGGTGTTTTGAATAAAAACAAATTACTGGAGAAACATAGAAAAGAAAGAAAAGATAGAAGAAAAAGAACTAATGATGATATAACTGGAGCAAAAAAAGAGCGTCAACATTCGAAATAGTGAATTTTTATATGTGTTTATGATCTATTTATGGAATTTGTAGAAACAATGAACATGTAGTTGATATAATCATCTTCTTCATCTCATTTACTGCCAATTTTTACTGCCAACTTTTTACTGCCAACTTTTTACTGCCAATTTTTATAGTGTCAAATTTAACAACAAAATAATAACAACAACAACAACAAGAATCATCAATTTATTTTAATTGAACTGGACTGAAGGTGAACCAATAAAATGGATGTCACAGATGCTGAAAAATATGAAAGACTTTTAAATAGAATCAGTAGTAAATCACAACTACAAAAATTCATTAAATCAATTGAAACTGCTGAATCTCAACTAATTGTTGATGTCGACAATTTTATTGATTCAACAACTCATGTTCAAGAAAGTAAAAAAATTGAACTTTCAAGAATTGAACTTTCAACAACTTTAAACAATTCAAGTAATTTAGTTGATTTATTATCAAATGCTGGTTCTTTAGCTTCAAAAATTTCTGCAAGAGTTCGTTTATTAGATGCTGAAAGATCAAGAGTTCGAGATACTACTGAATATGTTAAACAAGTTAAACAATTAAAAAATTCTATTCTTGCTGCTAATTCTGCTTTAGAACAACGTGATTGGGTTGCTACTGCTGATGCTATTGCTCAAATACGATCATTACCATTAGAAGGTGAATATATTAATATAGTGGTTCCTTCATCTGAAGTTCCAGATTCTCCAAAAATTACATTAACTAAATGGATTGAAGAGTTAAGTGTTTTTTTTGCAAAAGAATTTAATAAAGCTGCTGAATCTAAAAATGTTGAAGAATTAACTAAATTTTTTTCATTATTTCCAAAAATTGGAGAAAATAATGTTGGTTTAGATTGTTATTCAAAATTTATTTGTAATATTATTTCAATACAAAGTAGGAATATTATAACAAATCAATCACAACAAGATCGTATTGGATTTTATCCAGCTGCTTTAATGAAATTATTAGAAATTATTTCAACAATGATTAATCAACATTCAACAATTATTACTAAATATTATGGTGTTGAAGAAATGACTGGAATTATTGAACGTGTTGAAAGAGAAACAGATTCACAAGCTGGTTTAATAAGTGATACTTTTTATGATAAAAGAAATATTCCAAGGATTTTAGATGAAATTCAAGCTTATAAATTTCCAATTTTATCAAGTTATCAATCAAATATAAATAGAAGTTCTTCACCATCAAATAATAATGGAATAGATGGGAATAAAAAAAATTCAGGTGAATTTAGAAGATCAGAAGATGAAGTTGGTATAACATCTGTTATTGAAATTGGTAATTTATGTTCAGAATTTTCAGCTTTATTAAATTATTGGTCAATGTATTGTAAATTTATTGCAGTTAAATGGAATGAATATAAAAATATTAAACAAGATGAATTAAAATTACCAAAACCAATATTAGAAAGCAGATTTAGTAAAAAAATTCAAACAAAATTTTTACCAGCTTATGAAATGTTAACAACTTTTTATATTAGAAGATCATTAGAACAAGCATTTCAAATTGAAGAATTACCAGATTTAAATCCATATATTTTAAGTAAAAAAATTATTGAACCAGAATCACCACCAATTTCATCAGCTACTGAAGATTTTATTATGGTTTTAAATACAGCAATTTCACAATCAATAAATACAGGACAACCAATTACTGTTAAAAACATTATGAATAATACTAAAAAAATTTGGGATAATGATTATATTTTAACATTATATAAACGTTTAAGAGAATTTCAACCAAGACAAGGTACAGTTTTATCAGCAACTCCATCTCAATCACAATTATTACAACAACAACAACAACAAACAAGAAATAATAATACTTCAACCATGGGTAGTATATTTATGAGAGGTGCAAGTGCATTAAATCAAATTGCAAGTGGTGATGAAACAAGATTACATACTTTTTTAATTTTATTAAATAGTGTTGATCTTGGTTCAATTTATTTAAATAAAGTTATTAAACAAAATATTGAAATTTTAGATAAAAATTTCCCATTTGGTACAGATTCAAATAAATTAAAAAATATTTTTATTGGATTTGAAGATTCAACAACAAAAAAATCTGAACAAATAATTGATGAATTTATTGGTATATTATTTAATCAAGTTATGAAAAATAAATTAAAAATTTTATTAACTGATTGTTTTAAAGATGTTGATTATTTAATTAGTTCATATGATGAAGAAGAAAATATAGTTGTTAGAAAATTTATTAATCATTGGACTCAATTAATTTCACCATATTATAAAATTTTAAGTAAAAATATTTTTAACAAATTAATTTTTACAATTGTTACAACTTTATCAAATTTATTAGAAAGAAAAATTTGGTCATTAAATGGAAATATTAATGAATTAGGTTCAATTAAATTAGAAAAAGATTTTAGTGGTATTATTAGTGAAGTCACAAAATCAAGATATAATTTAAGAGATAAATTTTTAAGAGTTACTCAAATAATTATGATTTTAGGTTTTGATGATGAAGATGATGAAATTGATTTAAATTGGGTTTTAACACCTTCAGAAAGACAACGTGCTAGAACCCTTAGAGTTGATAGAAAATAAATTACAAAAATATGACATGCAAATTCATTATATATATAGTACTTAAAAACAACTAATTATTATCTATAGATTGTTCATTTTTTTTAGCTTCTTCTCTTTCTTTTTCTAATTGTAATTCCAAAAAAGATTTAGTTTCATTTTTTTCCACAGGTCTATCAGGTCTAATTCTTAATTTATCAGGTAATAATTCAAATTTTGGATGAGCTAAATCACAATCTGGACCATCTGGACAAAATCCACAAAGATAATTTTGACAAATAATTTTTTTAATATGTCTATTTTTACAATTTGGTCCATCAGGACAAAACCCTCTTGAATAATTCATACATTCTGGAATTTTTGCTTGAGGGTCAATATGTAAATATTGACATTCAGGAGTTTGAGTACAAAATCCATTTTTACTAAAAAATAAACATTCAGGCATTTTTCTTAAATTATATTCATGTAAAAATTCACAATGATCCCCTTTTTTGCATAATCCACGTAACCAATGTTTACAAACAATTTTGTTACTATACATTGGAGAAACATGTTTATTTGGACATTGATCACCATTTGGACAACCTCCATGACCATTCCAAAATTGACATACTGGTCTATCAGGATCTAAACCAAAATGATATTCTGACCGTAGAAATGGTTCAAATTTGAATGGATAATTATTAGAATTTGGATGAATAACTGACATGATATATTGATAAATAAATAGTAGTTCTGTTAGTTATTAATATTAATATTAATATTATTTATATTTTCATTGAAAAAAGTAACACCTGCTGCCCGAACCAATAGAATATTCGCGAACAAGTTTTATAAATTTAATTTTTAATTTGATCTACAATGACAGGTTAAATAATAACAGAAATAAACAATTATAAAAAATAAAGAAGGAAAAAATAAATTTGGTATCAAACCAATACTTTTATATAGTTTTAATTTTTAACAAAAAGAATATAAGAGTAACTAATTATTAACGTTAAAAGCAGCAATCAAGAAAGATAAAGCAAAACTAATTTTAAAAGATGGATCTTTTAAAAATAATTGTTTTAAATCAACTTTATCAGCACCAATTTTAACAATTGATGTCCATGGGATATCAATAACACCGCGATTTTCCAAAAATTGAATTAGTAATAAAGTTGATAAAGTTAAAAAAGCAAAAACAGAAGATAATTTCCCAGTAATAACACCTAAAACTAAACCAATTAAACTACCATAAGTTAATTGTTTATAATGTAATTTCCCATTAAATCTTGATGTATGAATAGTTGGGGTATTATCTTGAACAGCTTTTGTAGCAGCATCTAAAGAAGGAGGTTGAACATTATTAACGTTAATAGTACCCAAATTTGCAGCTTCATTCAAAATTTTTGAATGTTGTGATAATAATAAAGCACCAGTGGCACCAAACATCAAACCTAATTTTGGAGCATTATAAGTTGAAGTAGTAGTAGCAGATCTTGTAATTGAAGAAGAAAATGTTGATTTAATTGATGAGAAAATTGATTGTTTAAAAACACCACGAGTAGCTAATCTAAAAGTTGGGAACATTGTATAATAGTTGTAATTAAGATGAATTTCAATTAAGTGTTTAAATTTTTGTTGGGAGAATATAAACAACAAAAGCTGACAACTGTTTCACGTTATGGCACAAATTTATTTTCACGTGAAGATGTGACAGGTGTTGGGTGTGTGTGGATGTGGATGTGTGTGGGTGGGTGTGGGTGATGACTAAGCAGAATTAACCCAGAAGTCTTACCCGCTCACTAGAAGCTGATGGAAAAAGAGATGCTGTGCCACCTATCAAATATGCCGTGTTCTGCAATGCATACGCCGTGGAAGTTCTGGAGTTGGCCACTCGGTGACTCGGGTCGTGCGCCAATCGTGGACGTAGCGATTTTTAACCTTTTTTGGGATACAAAATTTCTATTTCCAAAAGTTAAAAAAAGCTCCAGCCATTTCGATAACTGCGTCGAAAAAAAAGCTTATTAAATTCTGCGTTTTACATAGAAAATTAAACAATTAAAAATTGACAAGTTACAGCGTTCCTGTCTTGTCGAGAAGATTAAAAAAAAAAAAAAAAAAAACTTTTAAATAGACTCCAGTGTCCCATTTTTATTTCTGTGCAGTTGTTTAAACTTGTGAAAATATAAACTGTATTGAATAAATACAATAACAATCCATAAAAACAACACAAATATATTCATCCTTCTAAAAATTGACCCAAAACACGAAAACACGAAAACACGAATTTTTTTATTTTAGCCACAGTTGAATATTTTTTTAACGTGTCGTCCGATCAACAAAAACAAAGCTGCTTGTGAGAAGATCTAATCATCAAGAAAGAGTAATATAACCATGTCAGACTTTCATTCAAGACATAGTCTAGCCACAGCTGTCAACCAACTACAAGTACAACCTTTAGGTCAAAACGTTTGGATTGGCCCACTAAATTCTGTTGTCAAGTATCAACAACTTGCACATGATAATATCAAGTACATCATTGGGATTATGCCTTCTGAAAAAACTTGTTATTACCTAAGACATCATACCGAACATCCAGCTTCTGATCGTTTTTGTTGTTGTGCTGTTGATCCTGCTTTTAATATTCATAAATTAACTGAAGATGAAGGTGCGCTATTAATGAAGTTTAATACAACTTTTGGTCCAAGAGTAGTTTCTTTAACCGATCATAAAGTTTCAAATGCTATTTTAACAAATAATAATTTTCAAAAATTAATTGAAGAATTTATTATTTTAGTTAGATCCATTCAAAAAAAAGATCCTCAAGCTGGTATTTTATTATTTTCAATTAATGGTAATGATAACCTTTTAATCACTTTTGCAATGTGTTTAATTCAAGACACTCATAATTGTGATGCTATTTCTGCTTTTAATTATTTGAAATCAGTTAGACCAAGTGTTAATGATTTAGAAAATGATGGGTTTTATGCAAATGAATTGTTAAAATTTCAAACTACAAATCAAGCTCAAAAAAGATTTGGGAATAACTGTGGTGGTACTAGTAAAAGAAGAGTTGATGATGCTTTAGAAGAAGTTGATCATACTCCAGTCAGAGGGAAAAGAACCCTTTGAAAAAAAAAAAAACAAAAAACAAAACAAAAAAACAAAAAATTGTAAAATAGCTTACTCATGACTTTACGACATTTAAATACATATTCGTTTATACTAACAACAAAATAAATAACTTTAAAATTTGACATTAATTATACAAACAGCTATAAATTATAACCTATTTCTTTAAAATCGTAACAACATCTTCATCCTCTAAAACATGATTCAACCCAACATATTGAGGTTGATGTTTAACACTACTACCATAAACAACTGCATTTCTAAAATCATCAACCAAACTTTTATGAATTTGATTACAAAAATCTTCAACAGTACAACGATCAGATCTTAAAACAATTGGTTCATTAAAATCTGGTAATTTTCCCTTTGGTTTTGTATAAACTCTAACCAAATTTAATCTATCCCACATAATTTCTAATAATTCATCTAAATTCCATTCATTACCACTACTTATAGGTACAGCATTTGGAACTCTATTTAATAATTGTAATTCTTCAATAGAAAATGAATCAATTTTATTTAAAACATAAACTGCAGGAATATATTTTCTTTGATTAGCTTCTAAAGTATCAATTAAATCATCAACTGTTGCATCACATCTAAATGCAATATCTGCTGAATTAATTCTATATTCACTCATAACAGCTCTAATTTCATCATTATCTAAATGTGTTAATGGAACAGTATTTGTAATTGAAATACCACCTTTTTCTTTTTTTTTAATTAAAATATTTGGTGGTTCTTTATTAATTCTAATCCCAAAACCTTCCAATTCTTTTTCAATAATACGTTTATGATGTAATGGTTTATTAACATCTAATACAATAAATATTAAATTACAAGTTCTTGCAACAGCAATAACTTGTTTACCACGACCTTTACCATCTTTTGCACCTTCAATAATACCTGGTAAATCAAGCATTTGAATCTTGGCACCTTTATAACGAATAATACCAGGAACAGTTGTTAATGTAGTAAATTCATAAGCTGCAGCTTCTGATTCTGTACCAGTTAATTTATTTAATAATGTTGATTTACCAACTGATGGGAATCCAACAAACCCAACAGTTGCAACCCCAGTTCTTGCAACATCAAAACCAACACCACCACCACCTCCTGAAGAAGTTGGTGTTAATAATTCTCTTCTTAATTTAGCTAATTTAGCTTTTAATTGACCCAAATGGAAAGAAGTGGCCTTGTTTTTTTGGGTTTTGGCCATTTCATCTTCAATCGCTTTGATCTAAAAAAAATTGTTAATACAGTAATCACAACATTTAAATTTAATGAATATACCTTCTCAACAGTAGTAGACATCTTGACTATTATTTATCTTTCAAAAATATTAATAAATTTCAACACTTCAAATTTTAACTAATTTTTGATCAAAATTTTCCAATTTCTGCTCCAACCGAAAAATTTTTTTTATATCAACAAAAAAAAGTTTCTAAAGTGAACGAAAAATTAGTTAAATTTTAAAACAATTGGAAATTAGTTGATAATGGCGAAGAAGTTTGTGAAATCTTATGAATTCTCCAAAGAATGAGTTATTAACATATTTTTTTTAGAGATAAAAAGGGAAAGAAAGGTGGTGATTATTGGGACGAAGATTTCGAACAAGATTTGCCACAAGCTGAAGAATTTGGTACAAATACTGAAGTTACTGAAGAATCTTCAAATGGTCCAGTTGAAGCTTCTGCTGATGATGTTGCTGGTGATTTCATGGCCACTTTGAGAAAATCAAAGGATAAAAAGAAGCAACAAGAAGAAGAAAAGTCCAAACAACAACAACAAACTGGTCCAATTATTAAATCTAAAAAAGAAAAAGAAAAAGAAAAAAAAGAGAAGGAAAAACAAAGGAAGAAAGAATTAGCTGCAAGAAAGAAAGCTGCTCAACAAGCTGCTAAACAAGAAGCTGCTGGTGGTAAAACTAATGAAGAAACTTCAAAAAATGATGATGCTGGAAAAGATTCATCAGATCCTGCTCCAACTCCTGCTCCAATTCCAAAAGCAACTCCTGCTGCTAAAGGTAAAAAGGGTAAGAAGGCACCAGCTGGTTTAGCTGCTTTAAAACGTCAATTGGAATTGAAAAAACAAATGGAAGAAGAAGAACAACGTTTAAGAGAAGAAGAAGAACGTTTAGAAAAAGAAGAAGAAGAAAAATTGGCAAAGGAAGAAGCTGAAAAAGAAGCTGCTCGTGCTGCTAAAAGAGAAAAAGATAGATTAAAACGTGAACAA
The DNA here is from genome assembly GCA_030579655.1 of Liangdongia dryadoides. NCBI lineage: Eukaryota > Fungi > Ascomycota > Saccharomycetes > Phaffomycetales > Wickerhamomycetaceae > Liangdongia > Liangdongia dryadoides. The sequence continues at coordinate 78,958 of JAKTRJ010000015.1, forward strand.
TTAAAAGCTGAAGGTAAATTGCTAACGAAAAAACAAAAAGAAGAAAAAAAAGCTATTGAACGTCGTCGTGCTGCTTTATTAGCTGCTGGTAACATTCAAGTTGCTGCTCTAGCTGATTCTTCTGCTGATGCTCCTGCTGATACTGATTCTTCTGCTCCTGTTCAAAAGAAGAAGGTTGTCTACGGTAAGAAAAAGAAACAAAACAAAGATGCTTCTAAAGAAACTACTCCAACTTCAAAAGTTGAAGAAAAGAAAAATGATGATGATGATGATGATGCTCTTGTTGATGACTGGGAAAAAATGGCTTTGGATGATGATGAACCAGTTGCTGATGACTGGGAAGCTGATCTAGAAGATGATTCTGCTGAAACTGGTCCAACTGAAGAAGAAAGAGAAGAACAAGAAGAACAAGAAGAAGTTGCTGAAGAACAAAAAGAAGCCGAAAAACGTGAAGTTGAAAAATCTACTACTGAATCTGCTGCTAGTGCTGTTGATGTTGCTGATTCTAAAGCTATTACTAAAGGTAAAAAGAAGGAAGTTACTCCAAAAGAAAAAGAATTACGTTCTCCAATCTGTTGTATCTTGGGTCATGTTGATACTGGTAAAACCAAACTTTTGGATAAAATTCGTCAAACTAATGTTCAAGGTGGTGAAGCTGGTGGTATTACCCAACAAATTGGTGCTACTTATTTCCCAATTGATGCTTTAAAACAAAAAACTGCTGTTATGGCTACCTATGAAAAGCAAACTTTTGATGTTCCAGGTTTATTAGTTATTGATACACCAGGTCACGAATCTTTCTCTAATTTGCGTTCTCGTGGTTCCTCTTTATGTAATATTGCCATTTTGGTTATTGATATCATGCATGGTTTGGAACAACAAACTATTGAATCTATCAAATTATTAAGAGATAGAAAAGCTCCATTTATTGTTGCATTAAACAAGATTGATCGTTTATATGACTGGAAAACAACTCCAAACAACTCTTTTAGAGATTCTTTCGCTAAACAAAGTAGAGCTGTTCAACAAGAATTTGAAGATAGATATGCTAAGATTAAGGTTGCTCTTGCTGAACAAGGGTTGAACTCTGAATTATATTTCCAAAACAGAAATATGGCTAAATACGTTTCTATTGTTCCAACTTCTGCTGTCACTGGTGAAGGTGTTCCAGATTTATTATGGTTATTATTGGAATTAACTCAAAAGAGAATGTCTAAACAATTGATGTACTTGAGTGAAGTTGAAGCCACTGTTTTAGAAGTTAAAGTCATTGAAGGTTTCGGTACCACCATTGATGTTATCTTATCTAACGGTTATCTAAGAGAAGGTGATCGTGTTGTATTATGTGGTATGAATGGTCCAATTGTCACTAATATTAGAGCTTTGTTAACTCCACAGCCATTACGTGAATTGCGTTTGAAATCTGAATATGTTCATCATAAAGAAGTTAAGGCTGCTCTTGGTGTTAAAATTGCTGCTAATGATTTGGAAAAAGCGGTTGCTGGTTCTCGTTTATTGGTTGTTGGTGAAGATGATGATGAAGAAGAATTATGTGAAGAAGTTATGGATGATTTGACTGGTTTGTTAGACTCTGTTGATACTACTGGTCGTGGTGTTACTGTTCAAGCTTCAACTTTGGGTTCTTTGGAAGCTTTGTTAGATTTCTTAAAGGATATGAAGATCCCAGTTATGTCTATTGGTTTAGGTCCAGTTTATAAGAGAGATGTTATGAAAGCCACCACCATGTTGGACAAAGCTCCAGAATATGCTGTTATGTTATGTTTTGATGTTAAGATTGATAAGGAAGCTGAACAATATGCAGAAGAACAAGGTATTAAGATCTTTTCTGCAGAAATTATTTATCACTTGTTTGATGAATTTACTGCTTACCAAGAAAAATTATTGGAACAACGTCGTAAAGATTTCTTGGAATATGCTATCTATCCATGTGTTTTGAAAACTATTCAAATTATTAACAAGCGTAACCCAATGATTATTGGTGTTGATGTTGTTGAAGGTTCTGTTAGAATCGGTACTCCAATCTGTGCTGTTAAAGTGAATCCAGATACAAAAGAACGTGAAGTTTTGAATCTAGGTAAGGTTGTTTCTTTAGAAGTTAATCACAAGTCTTTAGATATTGTTAAGAAGGGTCAAACTAATGCTGGTGTTGCCATGCGTTTGGAAAACCCATCTTCTGCTCAACCAATTTGGGGTCGTCATGTTGATGAAAAAGATAACTTGTACTCTTTGATTTCTAGAAGATCTATTGATACTTTGAAGGATCCAGCTTTCCGTGATCAAGTCCCAAGAGATGATTGGTTATTGATCAAGAACTTAAAACCTATCTTTGATATCAAATAATGACCTTTCAAGTGAATTTAATATATAAAGAGAGAAAAACAAAAAACATAAAAAAAAAAGAAAAAAAGAGAATGCATTATTGGTTCATGTATAGTACTTTAATTTTCACACATTGTTATTAGATTTTACTGTAAAATATAGAATCAATAGTTATTTCCGAATAAGTAACTTCCGGTTGCAGTCCTCATAGAGATACAGAAATGAAACAATAATAGAGTAGAGTTATTCTGATTGGATTAATATCCTTAAATTACATGAATTTACTGGTTTCAAGTTATTTTTTAACAACTTTTCCCTCTTAACTAATTTCTTACTTTACTTTAATCTTCCCTCGGATTTTACCCAATGAGGTATGATGATGAGGTTGCCCGGAAACTTGATAAAAAAAAATTTTTTTTCCTGCCTATAAGGAAAACATAAAAGAAATTCTAAACATTTGAATAATTCTTTTTAACAAGACCTAGAAAACAAAGGTGGTTGTTTGAAAAGTTTCTGTTGATCATGGATATCTCTAAGCCAGTTGGGTCTGAAATCACTTCAGTTGATTTCAGTGTCCTTCATCCTGATGAGATTCGTAATTTGTCTGCTAAACAAATCACTAATCCAATTGTCTTTGACAACTTGGGTCATCCAGTCTCTGGTGGTTTGTATGATCTTGCTTTAGGTGCTTTTCTAAAGAACTTATGTGCTACTTGTGGTTTGAATGAACAACAATGTCCAGGTCATCAAGGTCATATTGAATTACCAATTCCTGCTTACAATCCTCTATTCTTTAACCAATTATACATCTTTTTAAGAAGTACATGTCTTTACTGTCATAGTTTCAAGTTGAAGAAATCAGCTGTTGAACACACTGCTTTGAAATTACAGTTGATTCGTTATGGTTTGTTATTGGAAACTGAAGAACTAGATAATTTCGGTGTTTCTGCAACTCCTGATGATGATGAAGATGATGATGCTGCTGCTGATTTGGATAACCATGCTCCAAAACTTGATTGGGAAGGTGAACGTCAATTGAAATTGAAAAAAGAAGAATTTGTTCAAACTGCTATTGCCAAAGCTTTAAGTGAAGGTAGAACTTCTGAACATGGTATTTTCACTGCTAGTGTTCTAGAAGAACGTAAAAGAGTTATTCAAAATTTTTACAAAACAATTCTATCTAAACATAAATGTCAAAACTGTGGTATGATGTCTCCAAACTTCAGAAAAGATGGTTTCACAAAGATTTTTGAAAACCCATTGAGTGACAAACAAGAAAAGCATAATATTGCCAAGGGTAAAAAAAGAAGAACTATGGTTAAGGCTGCTAGATTAAGAGATGGTGAAACCGAAGATTCTATGGAAATTGATGAACAATATAAAATTGTTGAACCAGATACTACTGTTACCAGAGTTAAGGCCTCAAAGTATATATTGAGTGCGGAAGTTAAGAATACCATGCGTGTTTTGTTCAGTAAAGAAAAGAGAATCATGGAATATCTATTCAACTCTAGACCTCTATCTGATAACAAAGTTTCTCATGAAATGTTTTTCTTGGATGTATTGGTTGTTCCACCAACTAGATTCCGTTTACCATCTAAATTGGGTGAAGATGTTCATGAAAATGCTCAAAATCAATTGTTATCCAATATTTTAAACACTTCATTATTAATCAGAGATTTGAATGAACAAATTTCCAGTTTCCAAAAAGAAACTGCAACTTTGGAAGAAAAGAAGGTTACTTTCAACAGATTGATGAATGGGTTTGTTACTTTACAAAACGATGTTAATGCCTTTATTGATTCTACAAAGAATTCTAACCAAAATTCAGGTGCCCCACCTGGTATCAAACAAGCTTTGGAAAAGAAAGAAGGTTTATTCAGAAAACATATGATGGGTAAGCGTGTTAACTATGCTGCACGTTCTGTTATTTCTCCTGATCCAAACATTGAAACTAATGAAATTGGTATTCCACCAGTTTTCGCTGTTAAACTAACTTATCCAGAACCAGTTACTGCCCATAACATTGCAGAATTACGTCAAGCTGTCATTAATGGTCCAGACAAATGGCCAGGTGCTACACAAATTGAAAATGAAGATGGTTTCCTTGTCTCTTTGATTGGTAAAACTTTGGATGAACGTAAAGCTTTGGCTAATCAATTGATGACTCCATCATCTAATTACACCTCTCATGTCTTGAATAAGAAGGTTTACCGTCACATCAAAAACAAAGATATCGTCATTATGAATCGTCAACCAACATTGCATAAGGCCTCCATGATGGGTCACAAAGTTAGAGTTTTGCCTGGTGAAAAGACATTACGTTTGCATTACGCCAACACTAATGCTTACAATGCTGATTTTGATGGTGATGAAATGAATATGCATTTTCCACAAAATGAAAATGCTAGAGCTGAAGCTTTCAACTTGGCCAACACTGATTCTCAATACTTGACTCCTACTTCTGGTTCTCCATTAAGAGGTTTGATTCAAGATCATATATCTGCCGGTGTCTGGATCACAAACAAAGATAGTTTTTTCACTAGAGAACAATACCAACAATATGTTTACGGTTGTGTTCGTCCAGAAGATGGTCACTCCACTAGACCAAAGTTGGTTACCGTGCCACCAGCCATTATGAAGCCTGTTCCATTGTGGACAGGTAAACAAATCATCACTACCGTGTTATTGAATACAACTCCAGCTGATATGCCAGGTATTAACTTGTTATCCAAGAACAAGATTAAGAATGAATACTGGGGTAAAGGTTCTCACGAAAATGAAGTTTTGTTCAAGAATGGTGAATTGTTATGTGGTATTTTGGATAAATCTCAATATGGTTCTGCCGCTTATGGTATTGTCCATTCGTTACATGAAGTTTATGGTCCAACTATTGCTGGTAAAGTTTTGTCTATTTTGGGTAGATTGTTTACCAACTACATTCAAGCTACTGCCTTTACCTGTGGTATGGATGATTTACGTTTAACTGCTGAAGGTAACCAATGGAGAAATGAAATTTTGTTAACTTCAGTTGATGTTGGTCGTTTGGCTGCTGCTGAGGTTACCAACTTGGATTCTTCAACTAAGGTTAATGATCCTGAATTTTTGAAACGTTTGGAAGAAGTTTACCGTGACCAAAACAAGTCTGGTATTTTGGATGCTGTCACCCAATCTAAGGTTAATGCTATTACTTCTCAAGTTGTTTCCAAGTGTGTTCCAGATGGTACAATGAAAAGATTTCCTTACAACTCTATGCAAGCTATGGCTCTGTCTGGTGCCAAGGGTTCTAATGTTAATGTTTCTCAAATTATGTGTTTGTTAGGTCAACAAGCTTTAGAAGGTAGACGTGTTCCTGTCATGGTTAGTGGTAAGACATTGCCTTCTTTCAAGTCCTATGAAACTGATGCTAGAGCTGGTGGTTACATTAAAGGTCGTTTCTACTCTGGTATTAGACCACAAGAGTATTACTTCCATTGTATGGCTGGTCGTGAAGGTTTAATTGATACTGCTGTTAAAACTGCTAACTCTGGTTACTTGCAACGTTGTTTGACTAAACGTTTGGAAGGTGTTCATGTTTCTTATGATAACACTGTCAGAGATGCTGATGGTTCTCTAGTTCAATTCTTGTATGGTGGTGATGCTGTTGATGTTACAAAACAATCTCACATGGATAAATTCAAGTTCTGTATGGATAACTATGAAGCTATGTTGACTAAATATAACCCAGCTGCTTTGGTTGACCATTTGGATACTGATACCGCCACTAAGTATATAAAGAAGGTCCGTAAGTTTTTGAAAAAGAATTCTGATGTTCCTCATTATGCACAACCAGATAAATATGACCCAGCTTTGTCCTTATATAACCCATCTAAATTCTTGGGTTCTGTCTCTGAAACCTTTCAAGCTAAATTAGAAAAGTTCATCGACGAAAATGGTGAATTATTCAAGAAATCTGGTATTAGTGAAAAGAAATTCCGTGCATTAATGCAATTGAAATATATGCGTTCTTTGATTAACCCAGGTGAAGCTGTTGGTATTATTGCTTCCCAATCTGTTGGTGAACCATCTACACAAATGACATTAAACACTTTCCATTTTGCTGGTCATGGTGCCGCTAACGTCACATTGGGTATTCCACGTATGAGAGAAATCATTATGACTGCATCTCAACATATCAAGACTCCACAAATGACTTTACCAATTTTGGATAGCGTCACTGATGATGAAGCTGATGCTTTCTGTCGTTCTGTTGCTAAAGTTATGTTATCTGAACTGGTTGATTATGTTACTGTTACTGAAACTTCTGGTTCCGAAAAACTACAAGACTTGCGTACTTATGATATCAACTTCAAGTTCTTTAGCAGCAAACAATATCAAGAAGAATATGATGTTTCTAAAGAACGTTTAGAATCTGTGATGACTACAAGTTTGTTGTCTCAATTAGAAGCAGCTTTGAAGAAACATTTCAAGAGACAAGCAAAACCTGATGCTGAAGACTTACCAGTTGTCGGTGAAGCTGTTAAGAAGTCCAAGCCTGAAAAAATGGAACTAAGTGATAAAGTTGCTGAATTGGACGAAGATTTGGCTGAAGATGAAAAGAGAAGTGCTAAGACCAAACAAGCTATTGCCTATGATGAACCTGATGATGATGAAATTGAAGCTATGAAGGAAGGTGAAAAATCCTCTGATGAAGAAATGAACTCTGATATTGAAGGTAATGAATCTGATTCCGATTCTGAAGATGAAGATGAAGAAGAAAAAGCTCAGATTAAGAAGAATAAGAATGCTCGTGATCGTGAAGCTGGTGTTTTGAGTGCCAACAAGATGATCAGTAAATTTGACTTTGATGACAAGAAGGGTGAATGGTGTGAATTTAGATTAGTTCTTGATGCTAATACTCCAAAGATTCTTATGGTTAACATTGTTGAAGACATTTGTCGTAATGTTGTTGTTAAGCAAGTTAAGAATATTGGTCGTTGTTTGCACCCACAACCAGAAAATGGTAAACGTGTTTTGACCACTGAAGGTGTTAACTTCCAAGCAATGTGGGAACAAGATGATTTTATTAAAGTTAACGCCATTACTTCTAACGATATCTCTGCCGTCTTGAAAGTGTATGGTGTTGAAGCTGCTAGAAACACTGTCGTTAATGAAATCAACAACGTTTTCGGTCGTTATGCCATTACAGTTAGTTCACGTCACTTGGACCTGATTGGTGATATGATGACTAGAGAAGGTTCATATACACCATTCAACCGTCAAGGTATTGATTCTTCCACTTCTTCTTTCATGAAGATGTCTTACGAAACTACATGTCAATTCTTGACCAAGGCTGTCTTGGATAACGATCGTGAAAAACTAGAAAGTCCTTCATCACGTATTGTCATTGGTAAATTATCTGGTGTTGGTACTGGTGGGTTTGACTTGCTTTCTAAGATGCCATCTGCATAATTCATAAATAAATAATAATTAGTTACTGTCATTAGAAGGTGCTGGGGATACAAAACAAAGATATAAAAAAAAATATTATTTGTATATTAAGTTGTTAATAGATATGTTTGAAATATAAACTCTTTTGTAGATCACTTGTTGAAATTTTGAACCATTAATAGAATTTTGATGTATCTTCATGATTTCCTAAATCGTATATTTCTGTTTTTGGATTTAAATATTTATTTGTGTTGCGCTGACCAAATTTGTGAACTGTCGAAAAAATTTAAGAACTTCACGAAGCCTAAAAAATGTAAACAACAAGAATAAAGAAAGTTAAAAGACATCAAATCTCTGTGTCAAGCCGTGAATTAAAACATCAATTGGGGTTATCGCTTATCAAGTTGTTGATAATATCACATAGTTACAGACTAAATACTTTTTTTTTTCATTTTATTTGTTTCTGATTTGAAGCGTTTTGTCACGAACTTTCCAGATGTTTGGATCATCTAATACTGGGTCCAGTTTTGGATCAGGGTTTGGAAACACTAACAGCAATAACAATAATAACACCGCTGCTTCAGGTGGTATGTTTGGCCATAATAAATCATCCAGTTTTAGTTTTGGCTCATCAGCTAATAACAATACAACTAATACAGGGAGCTCACTTTTTGGTAATTCATCAACATCGACAGCAAACAACAACAACACTGGTGGTTTATTTGGTGCAAACAAAGCGCCAACTACTGGGACTAATGGTGGTTTGTTTGGTAGTAACAACAATACAACAAGCTCTACTCCATCTGGTGGATTATTTTGTAACAATTCTAATACACCTGCACCAACAACTGGTGGTTTATTTGCTAACAAGCCTGCAACAACTATTTCAAGTACTGGTGGGCTATTTGGTAACTCATCAACAACTTCTACAACGCCATCATTTGGGTTGGGTGCTCAACAACAAACTCAACAAAGTTCATCCCTTTTCAATGCCAATAACAACAGTGCTAATAACACACAATTAAATGGTCTAAATACCCCACAAGCAAAGCAGTATAACTATAAGGATCTACCAAAGTCATTGACTGAATCTGCAAAGGCAAATAAAACTGAGAATGTGACTGTTTCTTCTAGTAAAAGAAGTTTTTCAAACACTTCATCTCCAGCTAATTCTAAACCAAGATCATATCTATTTGAGCAATTGAATAATAGAATCACTAATCAATCAAACTATAATTCTGAAGGTTTATTCTCTCCAAAAAATGATTTTATTCAAAGTTCAATGAATACTGAAAAGACTAATGAACAAAAAATAAAACACCCTTCAAGATTAGCTTTTGGTGTTTCAACCTCAAACTCATCTACTTCCAAATCTGCATCAAGAGCTGCAACTTCTGATTTCCTGAAATTAAAAGTCGATCCAAATAGAAGTGAAGCTCGAAGACTAAAAATATTTGGTAACACTGGTGGTGCAGAAAAAATAAGGATCTTAGGCCCAGATGGTGAAACTAATATTATTGAAGAACAAGAAATAACAGTTAACGGTGGTAAAGGTGCTGAAATTATTTTTTCAACTAATGAAGTACCAGAGAATGGTGTTAATAAATCATCTCCACCTATTGTTGAAGGTAATGAAACTAAAGAACAAGTAACTGAAGAACCTGCTGATCAAGTTCAATTATTGAAATTTGCCGCAAAAGATGATGAGTATTGGTGCTCTCCATCCATTGAGGAACTACAAAGGCTACCTCTAAGACAATTATCTGAAATTTCAGAATTTACTGTTGGTAGAAAGGGTGTTGGTTCAATTTCTTTTGAACTACCAGTCAATTTAACTGCTTTTGCCCCAGATTTAAAAAGTAATTTGTTTGGCGGTGTTATCAAAATCAACAAGAACAAAACTGTTGAAGTTTACCCAAATGAACATGTTCCAATTGGTTCTGGTTTAAATGTTCCTGCTACAATTACATTAGAAAAATGTTTCCCTGTCACCAAGAGCAGAAGAGCAGATATTTCTGATCCAAGAGTAAAAGACCTCGAAATTAGATTGTTTGTTAGAAAATTAAAACAAATGAAAGATATGGAATTTGTTGTTTATGATCCATTTACTGGTTCTTGGACTTTCAAGGTCAAACATTTCAGTATTTGGGGTCTTGTTAATGAAGATGATGATGTTGTGGATGTTGATGCTGAATTAGAAAAATTACAACAAGATAAGGCTGAAAGTAAACAAGATGATGATGAAACTGGAACTCCAACACATTTTAAATCATCTGTCAATAACACCTCTGAAAAAACCAATGCCTCAAAAGTTCATAAAACAACTATTATCACTGATACATTTGCATTCAAAAAACAAAGAATTGATCAATCATTTGATTTTGAGTCAACTTCTATGATGCCGGGTAGTTTCATTACAGAAGGTGATTATCAAGCTTTGCAAAAACTAGAAGAACAAGAAGAAGAACAACCCCTTGTTTTGGCTGAACAAACTGAAGAAATTGAACATTCATTTGATGAATCTAATGGGAATGAAACTGACACCGACATTCCATATGGTCTAATTCGTCGTGGTGATGAATCTTTTGTTTCCGATGATCAAGAAGATGATGAACCAATGGATTTTGTTGATAATAATGAATTAGATGAAAAGCAATTTGAACCTGTTAATGTTGATGATGATGATTTTGAAGTTTTGGATGTTGATTCTCCATTTGCTGTTGCTGCTTCTTGGGATGACCAATTAAAATTATCTGCACGTATGAACTCTGTTTTTGCTGATTCCTCTTTAAAGACAAACACTGTTAATGGTGCATCCTTTTCAAAAACCTTAGATGTTGGTGACTTAGACACAATTATCTTTGGTGATTTCAACGAAGTTGTTAAAAATCAAAAAAAGATTAAGAAAGAACTTAGGCTATCAACCCATAACTTCTCAAATTTCACACAAAATGACAGACTTTTAGTGAAGGGGAAGTCAGCATCAAATGCTAAAATAATATCGTTAGATAAATTGTTTGGTGTTACAAACAAAGATATCTTCAAAGTCATTTACAACAAGCATGTTTCAATATCAACTATTACACAAAGACAAAACCATTTTCCAAAAGTTTCTAAAAATAAAAGCATTTCTTTCAAATTTATTATTGATAGTTTCCAAAACTTCAAAAACAATGATGAAGAAAGTATGTGGAGATTAGCATCTATTTTATTTGATGATATTGACTCTACAGAAGAGTTGTCTGGTATTGATGATGTTGCATTAGTTAATAAGGTTTTAGAAAACCAAAGATTTAATGGGTTAACGAGATGGTTAAAAGAACATATTAAAGAAGAGATTACACAAAAAAACTCCAAAACTACAGATCCTTTGGAACAAATCTTTTTACTGTTGGTCTTATCTGATGTTCCAGAAGCTGCTAAACTTGCTGCTAAAACCAACAATAATCATTTGGCTGTTTTGATTTCATTATTGGGTTCCAATGATCCTACTGTGAAATACAGTGCAACAAAACAACTTGAACAATGGAAAACATCTGCCACTATTGCAACTATTCCAACCCCAATCTTGAAAATATATAAGCTACTACAAGGTGATGTTTTAGGTAATATCAGTTTGATTAATGTCACTGAAGGTTTATCTTGGAAAGCATCCTTAAATCTGTTGCTATCATATGGTAACATCAATGAATCATTATCAAGTTTGATTTTGGAATTTTTAAATAAAACTACTACTGATGTGCTATTTGAAGATGTTAGATATTTAAATTTGTTCAAGATTTACATTGATAAGTTTCAAAAGGAATTTGACATTGAAACTATTTTGTCTAGTAATATGACCGAAAACAAATTAGATGTCAGATTTAACTGGTATATCTATGAAATTTTGATTAGATCTACAGGTTCTTTAACATTTCCACAAAGTGTTGGACTAGGTGATAGATTAACTTTATCTTTTGCTGAACAATTACAAGCTGGTGGTTTGTGGGAAGAGGCTATCTTTGTTCTATCCCATTTAAACAATGACATTGTTTGCGACCAAGAAATTACCAAAATCTTAAACAAGAATATTGAGACTTTAGCCCATGATGAGCAATTGCTGGATAGATTGAAAAATGTTTTAAAGATCCCAGCTAATGTTGTTTATGAAGCTAAAGCTTTATTTTTCAGATACGAAGCCAATTACTGGAAAGAGGCAAATGCTTTATTAAATGCTAAAAAATATGAAGAAGCACACACTGCTGTCATTGAACATGTTGCACCATCTGCTGTTATCAATAATGGTCCATTACTTGAACAATTGAAGGATGTGATTGATAGATTTCCAAAAGGACAGTTGATTCAAAACTGGGCTACTGGTTTGGCGATCTATGATAACTATTGGAAATTGGTTAAAGATGGTAATTCTAGTTCATTAGTTTATTTGGTAAACAATTTACCATTATTAAAAAGAGGCAATTTCAAAATCAAAGTTGCTGCATCTCTAATGTCTAAACAAGTTGTTAGTAGATTATTGACTGATTATGAGAATGACAATGATGAAGCTATAAGTGAGGCAAAAATTGCAGGTCATGATTATTTAGTGCTGTTAGGTTTGATTGGTAAGTTGCCACTTGGTGAAGCTGAATTACAACATCTTGTTAAACGTTGTCCAATTGAAAACTTGAAGAAAACTTTGTATGATGAAATTAGAGAAATTGGGAAAGATGATGAAGAAATTGGTGATGATGAAGATCTCACTGTGTATTAAGCATAATTAATTAGATTAAGTGTAAATTAGATTTAGTAATAAAAAAGAAAACGTTATATTATAATTATACAAGAAAGTTTTATTGTAATGCAATTTTATCGTATGTATGTAATGCTAATCATGTGTTGTAGGGGGGTATTTAGTTTTCAGCCGACTCTATTAAAGAATCAACGACATTCAAAATAGCTGTAGAAGCAGGTGAATCAGGATACAAATCCAAGAAGCTTTCACCGGCATCACAAGCTTTCCCTATTCTTGGATCTAATGGGACAGAACCCAAGAATGGAACGCCCAATTCTTCGGCTAAAGCTTTCCCACCACCAGTAGTTGGTTTAAAAATTTGTGATTCACCATGACAATTTGGACAAACAAATCCAGACATGTTCTCGACAATACCTAGTACTTTTATTTTGGCTTTTCTGCAAAAATCTATTTCTTTTCTAACATCTAATAACGCAATTTCTTGTGGTGTTGTGACTATTAAAGCGCCATCAATTCCAGATTCTTTTAAATATGTATTAACAGAAATATGTTCATCAGAAGTACCAGGTGGTGTATCAACAATTAAATAATCCAAATTTCCCCAGTCAACATCTTTTAAAAATTGTTTGATTAACCCATTTTTCTTTGCACCTCTCCAAATAATAGCAGAATCTTCTTCTGGTAACATAAATGCAATAGACATCATCCCCAAATTATCATTAACATAAACAGGAGTCCACCCTGAATTTGAAGTATGCACAGATTCACCTTCAGCACCAAGCATTTTTGGTAAGGAAGGACCACAAATATCTAAATCCATTGCACCAACTTCTAATTCTTCATCAGCAGCTAAAGCCCAAGAAAGCATTGAAGTGAAAGTTGATTTACCAACACCACCTTTACCTGAAAGCACCAAAATTTTATGTTTAATATTTGCTAAACGTTCATTAATCATGGGTATATCAGGATCAGGGCCTTTTGGTAAAGATTCACAAATTTCTTTATTGGCACAACCAACACAGGCATCACCTTTTCCTGCATCCTCTGACTCTGGACCAGGACAATGTTCTGGTTCTGGGGCCTTTAAGTTTGGGTTATCCAGTTTATTCGTCACTGATGGTTGTAATGCAATCATTAAGTCTTGTTTTAATGAATTCATAAGATGTTGTAGTTAAAGAGATGAGAAGAGATTTAGAGTATTAATAATGGAGCTTCAAAGAACTCTTTGATAAACTTTTTAGTAAGAATTGGTAGGGGCACAGCGAAGACCTAAAGAAAGTAAAAACCACTGAGTGAAGTTGGATATTTAATGGTTTAATGTGTTTTCAGTTTCTGAGGTGTATTGTTTTTTCATGGAACAATTTTTTGTTGTACTTTCTGATTTCAATTTTTAGTTATTCCAATGTTCTATAGTTTAGTGAAGTTGCACCGGGATTATGAAAATGATAACATAAAGAATATTAGGTAAACATGAGTAGAAATGTGTTATATATTGATTTGTAATTGTTTATTTCTATGATAATACAGTATCTATTTCTTTAGCAGTCCAGTTATGATCTTTTTCATTTTTATACTTCTTGATTTATATCACTAAATGTCAGTATTTATGCAGGAATATGCAACTGTTCATTTCTAGAGAAATTACTTGAAATATACCAACAACTGTTAATACAACAGATAAATAAAAACAACTATTAATTAGTGTTATAAACCCACAAAAGTTCCACTAAGTGAAGCACAAAATTCATGTTGTCATTTCTTAGATTTGTTGACTTCCCGATTAGGAAGTTTTGTCTGTTTTTGGTTTTTGGACCATCGGCGCGTCAAAAAAATTTATAATTGAAATAAACTAAACTCGTGTTTCTAACTAAATAACAACAAAACATCAAACACTCGATCAAAATAAAATCAATTGAAGATGAGTGAAGAAGGTGCAATTGTCCAAGATTCTCCTACTGTTCAAAAAGAACAAGTTGAAGAGGTATTGTTTTTTGATGTCGCGTTAACGCGTCTTAATTTTATGCCAAATCAATATTAGAGATTAAAGCTAACATTTGATATAGGAACAAACAATTCAAGAACAAGCTGTTGTTAAAGCACCAACAGTTGAAGAACATGAATATGTAAGAATAATAAGCATAAGAAAATCATAATCTAGTATTAACACTCATTTTTAGGATTTGAGTAGCTTCTCTCCAGATGATTTGAAGAAAGTACCAGAGCAAAACTCTAAATATTACTTTGTTGATCCAGCAAAACCAAAGTTTAATGCGGAAGAAACAGCTAAAAGATTTAAATATTTGTTAGGTTTAACAGATTTATTTTCCCATTTTATCAACTCAAAAGCTGAAAAAGATCCAAAATTCAAACAAGTTTTAGATATTATTAAACGTGATGAACAAAATTCCAAAAAAGATAGTTCAACAAACAATAGAAGACGTAAAACTGAAAAAGAAGAAGATGCTGAATTGTTAAAAGATGAAGAAGATTCAAATAATGAAATTATCACTGAATTCACCGAATCCCCAGGTTATATTAATGGTACCTTAAGATCATATCAAATTGATGGATTAAATTGGTTAATATCTTTACATGAAAATAATATCAGTGGTATTTTGGCTGATGAAATGGGGTTAGGTAAAACTTTACAAACTATTTCATTCTTAGGTTATCTACGTTATATTAGAAGAATTACAGGCCCACATTTAGTTATTGTTCCAAAGTCAACATTAGATAACTGGTCAAGAGAATTTGCAAAATGGACTCCAGAAGTTAATGTCTTTATTTTACAAGGTGACAAAGAAACAAGAGCTGATTTAATAAAGAACAAGCTAATGGCTTGTGATTTTGATGTTTGTATTACTTCATATGAAATCGTTATTAAAGAAAAAGCCCAGTTTAAGAAATTTGATTGGCAATATATCATCATTGATGAAGCTCACAGAATTAAAAATGAAGAATCCACACTATCTCAAATTATTCGTATGTTTTACTCCAAGAATAGATTATTAATCACCGGTACCCCATTACAAAACAATTTACATGAATTATGGGCTTTATTAAATTTCATTTTACCAGATGTTTTCTCAGATTCAGAATCTTTTGATCAATGGTTCTTAGCTTCCAATGAAGGCACACCTGAAGTTGATGAAAATTCAGCACCAAAAACTGATGCTGAAAATGCAGCTGCAAAAGAAGATCAAGTTGTTCAACAATTACATAAAGTTTTACAACCTTTCTTATTAAGACGTATTAAGAATGATGTTGAAAAATCTTTATTACCAAAAAAAGAAGTTAATCTGTATTTGGGTATGTCAGAAATGCAAAGAAACTGGTATCAAAAAATTTTGGAAAAAGATATTGATGCGGTTAATGGGGCTAATGGTAAACGTGAGTCTAAAACCAGGTTATTAAACATTGTTATGCAATTGAGAAAATGTTGTAACCATCCATATTTGTTTGATGGTGCTGAGCCAGGTCCACCATATACTACTGATGAACACTTGGTTTATAATTCCAAGAAATTACAAGTCTTAGATAAATTATTGAAAAAATTGAGAAGCGAAGGTTCAAGAGTTTTAATTTTCAGTCAAATGTCTCGTATGTTAGATATTTTGGAAGATTATTGTGTTTTCAGAGATTATAAGTATTGTCGTATTGATGGTCAAACTGATCATGCAGATAGAGTTAAAGCTATTGATGATTATAATGCTCCTGATTCAGAAAAGTTTGTCTTTTTATTGACTACAAGAGCTGGTGGTTTAGGTATTAATTTGACTACTGCTGATATTGTTGTTTTATACGATTCTGATTGGAATCCTCAAGCTGATTTACAAGCTATGGATAGAGCTCATAGAATCGGTCAAACCAAACAAGTTAAAGTTTTTAGACTAGTAACTGAAAACGCTATTGAAGAAAGAGTCTTAGATAGAGCTACTCAAAAGTTGAGATTGGATCAATTGGTTATTCAACAAGGTCGTAACATTGGTACAGCTCAAAATCAAGCTGCTAAAGTTGGTAACTCTAAAGGTGATTTGTTGAATATGATCCAATATGGTGCACAAGATATTTTCAATAATCCAACAGATAAAGATGATAATGATGATTTCGATTTGGAAAAGATTTTGGAAACTTCTGAAAAGAAAACTAATCAACTATCTGCTCGTTATTCTAAGCTTGGTTTAGATGATTTACAAAAATTTGCTACGGATTCTGCTTATGAATGGAATGGTGAAGATTTCAAGAAGAAAAATAACAGTGCTTCGAAGATTGGTACAATGACTTGGATCAATCCTGCAAAAAGAGAACGTAAAGAAAATTATTCTATTGACATGTATTATAAAGATGTATTACATACCGGTGGTAGAACAACAAATGATAAAAAATTACCAAAAGCTCCTAAACAACCAAATATCTTTGATCATCAATTCTATCCAATTCAATTACAAGAAATATTTGATAGAGAAAAGGCTTATTATAGAAAAGGTATCGGCTATAAAGTACCATTGCCAGATGGTCCAGACTCAGAATTGGAACAAAGAGAAGCTGAACAAAAACTACAACAGTTGGAAATCAACAACTCATCTCCTCTAACTGAAGAAGAAGAAGCAGAGAAGGCTAGATTATTAGAACTAGGTTATGGTAACTGGAGTAGAAGAGAATTTACACAATTTGTTCAAGTTTGTGCCAAATATGGTAGAAATTCCATTGCTTCTATTGCTTCAGAATTCCCAGAAAAGACACCAGAAGAAGTTCGAGCATATGCAACTGCATTTTGGAAGAATTACAAACAAATTGATGGTTATGAGCGTTATATCACACAAATAGAAACTGGTGAAGAAAAGATCCGCAAATTGAAGATCCAAAAAGAAGCTTTGAGAGAAAAGTTGTCTGATTATTCTAATCCATTAAAAGATCTGGTTTTGAAATATCCACCAGCCACTACTAATCGTCGTGTGTTTTCAGAAGAAGAAGATCGTTATATTTTGGTGCAGATTTACCGTTTCGGTTTGGATAGACCTGATTTGTATGAAAGAATAAGAGATAGTATCAGAATGTCACCATTGTTTAGATTTGATTTCTTCTTCCAATCTAGACTTCCATCAGAGTTATCAAGAAGAGCGCAAACATTGTTAGCATGTGTTGCCAAAGAGAAAGAGGGTTCATTACTAGCGAAATCTAAAGCGAGAAAAGCTGCTGCTGTTGAAGTTGAAGAAGCACCAAAGAAGAAGAGAGGCAGAAAATGATTGTTGTTGTTGCTTTACATATCTCATATATGTCGATTATATATATATCATAAATCAAAATGTTATTTATGAAATGTACATGCGGTTATAGTTTTTTTTTTTTTTTTTCATATGATGTAACTACAACTTTGAATAATTATTATTACATGTATTTCGTTACCTAAAATGATATTAATGAATGAGGAGGTGAAGTCATAAAACTGAAGTATTTTAAACATAATCAGACATAGTAAATAACTCTATGCTTAATTAAGGCACCGTTGGCCTCAATCAATTTTGTCTTTTGATCTTCCCCTTTGAATATCAGTTCCAAATCACGATCTATTCTACCTTTTGGTGTTTGTAGTAAGGAATATCTGTTGATAACATGACCATGTCTATCGATCAAAAATTTTTCAAAGTTCCATTTAATAGTTTTAAATCCTAAAAATCCAGCTTTTTCATTTTTCAACCAAGTATAAACTTCAGATTCACTCTTTCCGTTAACTCTAATTTTTTTCATGATTGGGAATGAACAATCAAACCAACTTTTACATTTTTGCTCAACAACATCAGCTTCATTTGGTTCTTCTAGAAAGCTGTTTGATGGAAACCCAATAATTAGAAAACCTTGATCTTTATATTTACGATAAACTTTCTCGAGTTGTTTCAATTGTGGTGTACCAATACAGTGAGAAGCTGTGTTAACAACAAGAACATATTTACCTTTTAGCTGTGAAAATGGGAAAGGCCTGTTATGACAATCCAATGGACATAAATCATAGAAAGAAATACCTTGTTCATTGATAAAGGTGTGTTGTGAAAGAATGGAGCTGCAATTGGTGTGTGTACTGCTTCTGCTGCTTTGATAAGTTTTAGCATCTACTCTGTCAAAATGTGATGATTCTTGAGAAGTTGATGAGCTGCCATTGGACATCATGATGAGTTGTATTAGAAATAGATGCTGGGTTTCGAAAAGAATTGTACTTAACGATGGTTGAAAAGAGTTAAACTAAAAGTAAGTGGAAAGCGTCGTCATTGTCTTATATAAATCGCGGTAGAATAATGATTTACTTTCTCAAGATCAACTGTTAAAGTACAGTTCATATATAGGCTGCATGTATGTATCCTACCAATGTGAGCATGAAATGGTTTACAGTTGTAAATCACCACGTCCAGCTAGCTATTACTAATTTAGTAAATTGAGGAGATAAGCACACTTCAAAAATTCTTGACGGTTTTTTTTTTTATTAAGTTGATTGAAAGAAGAAATCTTCTCTCTGTCTAATAATTGATTTATTCAGCCGTTTTATGCATATAGATGCATATTCAAATGCATGTCTCATGTTGGTAAAATTGTGATGTGCAATTGAAACCGCACAAGTTGACAATTTTGGGGCCAACGAACATTTTAAGCAAAAAATCGAATAACTAAACTAACACTTAAGTTAATGTAAGGGAACGCTCGCTTATTTCTGTGAAAGGTTTCTAAAGCCCAATGATCATGGTCCATAGTTGAAGGAGTAAAGAATAATTGGAATAAATATCTTTTTTGTGTAGCATGGTCACCCGATCACCTTTCCGCACTGAACCCGTGCCATTGTGAACTGTAACAGTGCACGATGTACACTCGTTTCTTGCAGGGTATAAACGCACTTTTTATTCATCAGAAAGACTAATATGGTCACTAGCAATGCTAATATGTTAATGTTGGCAGTTACTTTATGATTGAAAGATATAAAAAATATTAAACTTTTTAAAGTTATCTTACCTTAAGTCAATTTAACAGGAAATGGTTTCCAGATATTCAGTTTGATCTTTTTTCACAATCACAAACAATTCTGAGTTTTGATTTCTATTTCAAGATAATGGGTAAAACCTTGATCAGAGCTTGAAAACTTCAATTGTTTTGAACATCACCAATACTGAGATGCATATCAACTATGAAGTTACTACCAATCAAGTTAAAAATAATAATTTACCGTTACACTAGTAGCATTAAAATTTAATAGTATTAGGCTACCCTTTTCATCTGATCTCAGTTGTGGGCAGTTGGTATTTCCGATCGCCGTTTTATGTATCTTTCATATGCTCTATACATTCTCTTTCTTCACAACCAACCAGAAATGATTTGCATACAGAAACGCAGAGTCCCGAAGATAGTTGCATTCTGGACCTTTCATGGAGGATGCCTTCAAAGAACGAAGTTCAAAGGTATATATCAAGTATATTCACTTCACTCACTCCCTTCATTGCAGCACTTCTTTCTTAACAGTTTTTAGTTGGACGTGGCCCAAACAAAATTCGCGAATCTGTATTTTATTTATGATACTGGTATTTTTTTGAAAGTATTAAGTAAAATGGTTCCAAAACCTGTTGTTAATGAGACTTAGAATCGTACCGTTTTTTTCCATATAGATCATTGCCTTTGGGATATTTTATTAGCACACAATCAACCTGAGTATGGGTGTTCCAACTGTATGGGATCAACTAAAACCAGGGTTTGATGAAAGAATTCCCTTTTCAGTATTTGTAACAGAATTTTACAAAGAACACAAAAGACCACCAAGGATTGCAATTGATGCCTACCAATGGATTTTTGAATGTAAAAGTGCTTCAGGTGTCCTTAACATGAACAAACAAGCGTTGATTTCTAAGCTTTTATTAAATATGCATGCGAGGTTAAGGGTATTAATTTCGCTTAATGTGTCATTTGTTTTAGTGTTTGATGGTGCCTATAAGCCTACATTCAAGAGAAATTTATCTTCAGTTACTGACACTCAACTAGAGAATAAGAGTTTCGATAAAGAATATGAAGTATTACTGTGTGAGGCTATGGAAGAGCCTGTTGTTCATGATGCACCAGAGGTTACCGAATTGAAAAATGAATTAAAAAGACATAATATTTCATATGTTGAAGCATTTGGAGAAGGTGAAGCAGAAGCTGCTAGATTACAATATCATAATGTTGTTGATTATGTCCTGAGTAATGATTCTGATGTTATAATTTATGGTGCAACAAAAATTTTAAGAAATTTCTCCAGAAATATACAAGATAAACCAGCTTCTGATACAACAAGTAAAACTACTCCAAAGGATTTTTGGTGTACATTAGTTGATATGAGAAGAGTAAAACAAAAAACTGGATTTGATCAATATAGAGTGTTATTATATTCAATTTTAAAAGGAGCAGATTATAACGCTGGTGTGAGATATATTGGTGATGAAAGAGCTTCTCAATATGCATTATGTTCCACTGATCATATCAAAAAATACGAGGCTACTTTCCCATATGATGATTTGCCTGATTTTGCATATATGCTGAAAGATATTTTTTTGAGGCCCAAACAATTACCTGATCCAGAGACTAGAAATAAGGAGTATCAACAGTTCCAAAAGGAATTATTTGATCAAATTAAAAATTATTCAAAGGAACTATTTGGCAGGCAAGAACATATGGTTATTTCCAAGGAAGTGTTTAGTGGATTCCCACCTGATTATGTTGTTATGTTGTATTTTTATCCAGTTTATTATGAGTCTATGTATTCATTTAAGGAAGGTGATGCTAATAATGCAGAATCAGTTTTAAACTTGGAGGCCATTAATTTTAAAAACTCGTTGCAAAACTTTAGGGAGCATCCTCCTGGGCAAATCACAAAAATTCAGAAATGGTTTACTGAAAGTAATAGTGAAGCTTATTTATTGAAAATGATTATTTCAAATTGTGCTACTTCAAAAACCACTATTGAAAAAGAAAAAACAAAAACAATTGGTGATAAATTTGATATTGATATGCTTTATGTGAAATTTGATAATTTCTTATTAGATGAGAAATATATTGATGTTGAAAATGAGACAGAAAATAGTGATAATGAATCAACAGAATCAAATTTAACCAGTCACTCTCCAAGCAAAAGGACTACAGATGGTTTATTGAAAACTTGGATCCCAAAATCTTTGGTGCCTGATGATTCTACTTTATTAAAAATTTATCTAG
Organism: Liangdongia dryadoides; assembly: GCA_030579655.1. Classification (NCBI taxonomy): domain Eukaryota; kingdom Fungi; phylum Ascomycota; class Saccharomycetes; order Phaffomycetales; family Wickerhamomycetaceae; genus Liangdongia; species Liangdongia dryadoides. The sequence continues at coordinate 100,682 of JAKTRJ010000015.1, forward strand.
AGCTAGTTGAAAAGAAAAAAGTTGAAGAAAAAAAGCTAAAGACTAAATCAAAACGGAAAACTAGCAAAAAGAATCAAAATACTACCCTTGCCACTATGGGTTACATTGACATTCTAGAAAAAAATAGATCTGATGAACCACAACGACCATCGCGAAGAAGATCTGTAGTGTCTGGTCCTAATCAAACCTCAACATTAGATTCTTGGTTAAAGAAAGCTTCCAAGCTTCCAGAGCCAGTATCACAAATCTCAAAACCCCCAGTTACTGTTGTATCTGAACAGGCACCAAGACCAACATTATCCAAAGTTCCAATGCCAATTTCAAGAGAACCATCTTCACTTCTTGGTGATGAAACCGATGAAACTGATAGTGAAAATCCATCTCCATTGAAGACTGTCAAACAATCACCAAGAAAGATTGAATCAGTTGTTAAAAGTACAATACAAGATTCTCCAATCAAAAGTAATAAATCCCGAAAGAGAGATGTTCATACTAGTCCTTCAAACTCTCGCTCCAGTATGATGATACTTGATCTAGAAGAGGAGGAGGATGTACAAACTCCAAGAAGAAAATTGGATTTCTCTTCTGCTTATCAAGATCTAACACCACTAAAAAGTACAAAGACACCCATAAAAAATTCTAGCGAGGGGGATATTTCATTGGTTTGTTTAAATGATGATAATTCTTTTGTAAATGATTCATCAATAATGGAAATATCCTGTATTGAAGTGGAACATTTTGATAAATCACTTGAGATTTCTGTATCTCCAATAAAGACAACTGCCAAGGATATCTCTTCGACTCCTTCAAAACCAAATATATCACAACACCAAACTAATACAGTTTTGGATGATATTCTAGCACCGCTAGATTGTTCATGGGAAGATAGTGAGCAAAGTGATTGACTTTTTAATAAAAACCGAATTATTTATATATAATGTTAATGATAATGATAGTACGAATACTACAAGTTGTATATTCTTAAATTTGATGATCAAAAGTAATTGAGTTCTATTTTCATTAATTGACTTCAATTCAGTAACCATATAATGGAAATGTACAGACTAATAAGGTGCAGTATGAATACTACTGTTATATTATTTCCAGTTTTTGTTATTTTTTTTTATAACGAACGCTGAACAAAATATTTATTAAAAATACTATAAACAATAACTAGACAACTCTTTTAAAGACTATATTCAACTAATCTTAAGATTATCTATCCTAATTAATCAATATTATATATATTATAAGCAGCTAGCTGCTGAATGTCGACGTCGACGTCGACGTCCTCGATGAATGATAAGAAGATGACTAGGGCTTTTTCAATTACAACCTTAGTCAAACTTTTAATTTTAAATTTTAAAAATATTCAAAAATTGCTGGATTTTTACACTTTTGAGTAGATATTCTTAATTTCTAAAGACTTTTGAAAAGATTAGTACTAATTAATCTATAATTTATTTAAAGAATACTGTTTAATACTATTTAATATTATTTAATATAAAAAATGAGTAATTACTTACATAATCTGTTGATGTAGTGCGCGCTAAAAAAAATACTGCAAGTAATTTGACGCGCTACATTAACTATATTACTGATTTTGAAATGACAAATATAGAAGTAATTGATGTTGATTGTGATAGTCCAACGAGTTCAAAGAGTATTGATATGACGGAGAATACTGTTTTTAACAGTAGTGATGAAAGTGATGATGATTTTGATCCATTAGTATTATTAACTGGCGGTAAATTTAAAAGCAGTCTTAATGAGATTCAACGGAAACAAGATGGTATGTTTGAGCTGGACTCAAAGGGAAATAAAGTTTTGAAAGCCCCTCCAAAAAGATTGATGAAACCACCAGGTTGGAATATGAAAAGGGTAAAGTTATCAAAAAAGTCTATGGAATTAGCAAAATTACATGAAAATGATAATAAAGAAGCCATAAGATCTTTAGAAAAAGCAGCTGATGCTAAAAAGCATATTATGGATCAATTGGATAAAAAAGTGGTAAAAAACAATGCTGATTATGTTGATTATTTGGCTAATACTGAGGATCAAAGAAATTTGTATGATTTTTATTTATTTGAAAAACCATCATATATCAAAAGTGATTGTGTAAAAGCAGTTAAAGAAATCTATACTTATCCTTTTGAAATATTGCAAATTGGTATAAATGAATCATATCATCCTTTTGATGTTTTTAATGAATTAAGTATGAATGTATTACGACAAAAAATTGACGAATTGAATATCAATAATAATAATAATAATAATGATGATGATATTACAGTTGATGGTATTGATGTTTTTTTGAAAAAATTAGGTGCTTGTTCTTTAGAAAAAATAAATTCTTCATCTTTGAAAATTGATTCAAAAGAAACAATTCAAGATATTAATCTAATATTATTAAAATTCTCATATTTGATCAATAAATTGGTTAAAGGTAAATATTCAGATGAGAAATATAATAGAATAATACACATATTGGGAATTATGATGATAGATAAAAAATTCCATAATAATGGTGATATTGATTTAATGACTCAATTAATTGAAAAAGTGTTAAAATGGGGGTATATTGAAACAAAAAGTTTAAATTTTGGTAATGTAATTAACATTTGGGACAAATGTTGTGATATAAAACATTTTAAATTAAGAATTGTTGAAACATTAGAATATTCAAAGAATAAAGTATTAAGAGAATTACGAATTTTATTTGCATTAAAATTATTTTCTACTCAAGAATATATTTTTAAATTTTATGAGAATGAAATTGAATTGGAAAATTTTATTTATAAAGTTGTTAATAAAGAAATGGATTATTTATTAGAAAATATTCGTGAATTAGTTAAAGGAGATTATAATTTTGTTGATATAAAAATTAGATTTCAAAGTTTATTATATGCATTTAATACTACAGAAAAAATTAATGAAAATTCAATTGAAATTTTAAATAAATTGAAGAAATTAAAAGGAAAAATTCCAATCACTGCTGCTAAACCAGATATGGCTTCATTAAAATCTATTTTAATGATGATAGTTACAATGTTGTCAAATAGTAAAATTAATGATATATTTGATTGAAGTTTACATCAATGTATATATTTAATAAATTTTAAATAATCTAAACCTGTAGATAATATATGAAGTCATAAAAATTTAATTTTCAAACAATTCTGGTAAAACTTTTGGTAATTCTAAAATATCTCTAATTAATAAAGCATTTTCTGGAGTTGAACCTAAATCTTCATCTCTTTCAATAAAATGAATAGATTTTAAACCTAATTTTACAGAAGTTTTAATATTTGAAGCTGAATCATCAACAAAATAACAATTTTCAAAAGATAAACCACCAGCTTGATCTAAAGCTTTTTTAAAAGCAGATTCCATTGGTTTACAAATTAAATCTGATTCACTATAATCACAATATGATAAACCATCAAATAAATCAGCAATCCCTAATAATCTTACACAACGTTCAGCATGATTTTTATAAGCATTTGTAAATAACCACATTTTATCAATATTACCTGAATTTTTTAAATTAATTAACATTTTTCTTAAATTTAAATCAGGTTTTAAAATATCTTGTAAAGGTAAAGCATCATCAACTTTTTCATTATATTCTAAAGCATCAATTTTATGGAATTTAACTAAACCTTGAATAGCTAATCCATAAGTTTTATAATATCTCATTTGTAATTCATGAGCTTCTTCATCAGTTAAATTTAATTTTCTAACAAAATAATTATGAATATAAAGTTGCATTAAATCATGAATTTTTGTTGATCTTTTATATAAACAATTATCAATATCAAAGAAAAAAATTTTTGAATTAGTTTTTGGAATAACTGGAATATTTGGAGTATATTTAAATTTAGTTTTTGAACCTGGATGAGTTAAAGAATTTAAATGAGCTTTATTATTTTCCAAAATTTTTTGAATATGTTTATTATATTCATCTTGAGTTTCTTTATCAGAAATGTTATAAGGATCACTAGCCATTTTAATAATTGAATTTGAACTAAAAGTATTTTTTTGAATATATGATAATGAATTTAATTGTTTTAATAACAGAGGAAATTGTTGAGTTAATACTACTCTTGACATTAATTTGTAGTTTTGTTATGATTTAGATTAATTGATTGTATGATTGATAATGAAAAAAAAAAAAAGATAATTGTTTCTTTAACAACAATTGTGTAAATGAATATGACAACTAAAACGTTTATACTTCACATGCTCTTAGATATACAGTTAAAAAAAACATAAACAAATATTCCAATTTAAGTAATTTAATTTCCCGATATAGTAAGTTATTATTACATAATTAATTAAAAATCGGTTTGTTGATGAGATTTAAAAATATGTATTAATATCCGATATAGTGTAACGGCTAGCACGGTTCGCTTTCACCGAGCAGACCGGGGTTCGACTCCCCGTATCGGAAACTACCTAAAAAATAGCTTTTTTACAAAGTTTCCTAATTATAAATTTTTTATATAAATTTACAACTACACTACATTAATGATGAATCATTAAAATTATATCATATATATTTTGATTTAACTTTATTCAACACATTATAAACTTTTTGTATTTTTTCTTTATTTAATTCATTTTGTTTATTTATAACACCTTTATTAAAATATTTCATAAAATTTGAATTAAATAATGATTTAAATGTATAATAATTTTTTGTTAAAACTTCTTCAAGATCATTTAATGAACTAATAGTATATATTTGAGTATAAATAGTAGCAGCTAATTGATAATTCTTATTTTTTATTGCATTTTTATAATCTTGTTGAGTTGGTATATCATTATTTTCATAATTAATTAAATAAAATTTAATAGGTTTGCTTCTCCAACAAGATAATAATCCAATATCACAATCCCAATTTATTGATATTTTATTAATTGAGATATCATTTGAATTTATTAAATTATGTAATTCATCATTTGATTTAAGATTAAGAAAGTTTTGATGAATAATTGGGAAACCAATAATCAAATTTAATAATGATAATAAAAACAATGTAAATGTAAATTTCATAGTTGAAGTTTTTGTCTTAACATTATAATTTAAAAAATTGTGGAATCATTAGTCTTTTAAAGGGCAAAGGGTAAACAAAAGTTGCTATGTTTTGACATTGACAGGAAAAGTAAATAATATGGTGCATGATTACAGGATGATTTTAAACAACCAATCAAAAAGAGAATAACAAATTAAAGCAATGTATTTGGTATTAATGTATAGCATTTATAGCAACTTACTGAATATTTACTGCAGGAACCAAATTAGTGAATAGGTTGTATTCTTTGGTACAGACATATACAAGATATTCTTATCTTGGATTACATAATTTTATAGTAAATGTGCTTACATAAGGGATATTATGTGGTTCTTTTTGAGGCGGTAATAAAAAACAATACCATCCGATATAGTGTAACGGCTAGCACGGTTCGCTTTCACCGAGCAGACCGGGGTTCGACTCCCCGTATCGGAAATATTAATTTTTTAATTTTTTAAATTTAATCCCCGCCGGATGTTTATAAACTAAAATAAAAGACATTTGACATTTGAAAGTAAAGTTTAGATATGAATATATAATTAAATATAAATATAATTATCTATATATCTATCAATCAATACAATACAACACAATAAACACAATAAACACAATAAACATTAAAATTAAAATTAAAAGGAATTCCCATCGTCTCCTCCGATCAAAATAAAAAAAAAGTCACCTTTTCAAGTGGTGAGGTCAGGACACTGAGACAAACTCAAACCACTTTAAATACCGTGATATTTCTAATAATTTCATTCTTTAAAAAAATTATAATTACAATAATTTTACAACAAATAGACAACTAAATATTCCATTTTTAAACTCTTAATAAAGTCTATATATTCACCATTTCCCATTTTAACACTCTTTTTTTTTTGGCTATTGCAAATTTTTATTACAATTTTTTTTATACATTTGCCACTAGAAATACAACAACAACAACAACAAGAACAACAATTAAAACATGTTTAGATTACAATCTTCTCAAGTTTTAAAATCTAGAATCACCAATCAAGTGGTTTCTAATGCTAGAAATTCCATCAATCATTCCATAAGATTTAACTCTGTTTCTTTGGAAAGATCTTCATCAACAGAAGTTCCAACTTCTTCAAATCATAATTCTTCTGCAAATTTAAATACAAATTATAATTATGCAAATACTATTAAAAAAGTTGCATCTTTAAATAAAAAAAGAGATCGTTATAATTCAACAAATTTAGATCAAACTTCTCCATGGTATCATCAAATGATGGCTTTTGAAGATTGTACTGCAACTCAACCAAATTCAAAAACTATTGTTTATTGGGATTCAGTTACAAAAGCTATGGATTTATATAGAGAATTAAAAGAAGTTCCTGATTTTACTTCTTTTCATACTGATCAATTAATTATTATGTTACATAGATCTTTAAGATTTAATAGAGGTCAAGCAACAAGATTATCTCAAAAACCTGATTATGATTCTGATTCTTTTACTTCAAAAATGAGATCAATTTTACAATCTTCTTTAGTTGAAATTTCAACTGATTTATTAGAAGGAAAAATTTTAATTGGTCCAAAAGGTGGTATGCATCTTTTAACAAGTTTTAGAGAATTAAATAAAATTGATGAAGCTGTTGCTATTTGGAATTCTTGTGTTAAAAAAAATGATTCTTTAAAATCAATTTTTTTAAATCCTTTAATTGTTGGTGCAATAATGCCATTATTATATAATTCAGGTTCAAATTTTAATGATGTTTATGAATTATTTAAAATTGTTGATGATCCTTCAAAATCAATTCATCCAAATTTAGCAGTTGGTGGAATTAAAACTTGTTTAGCTGCTGGTGAAAATAGAACTGCTTTAGAACTTTTTGCAAGATTAACTGCAATTTCTGATTTAAGAAGTGTTACTTGTTTACCAGAAGTTCATTTAGCTTTTATTGGTGATTGTAAAGATTTTGGTATTGCAAATTCTTTTTATCAAAAAGCTGTTAAAAGAGAAATGCCTTATTCAATAACTTTACAAGTTCAAGTTGTAAAATCTTTTTTGGATAATGCTTGGAATGAATCAAAAGATTTTAATGTTATTTATTCAATTTGGGAACAAACTACAAGATTTTATGGTAATAATATTCATCATGGTGTTTCTTGTTCATTAAATGATAAATTTTTTGATTTATTTTTTAATGCTTTTGGTGAAGATCAAAAAAATGGTTTAATTAAATTAAAACAAATTATTTCAACTTATAATTCAATTAAACCAATTGATGAACCTTTTTTTAACATTATTTTAACAAAATGTGTTGTTTGGTCAAATAAAGAAGTTATTAATGAAATTTATTATGCTTATAAAGCTTATAATGTTTCAAAATCAAAAATTTCTCGTCGTATTCATTTAAAATCTTTAGGTTCAATTGAAGTTTCAAATAAAGAAATTTTAAATGATTGGTATGATTTATTAAATTTTTCAGATTCTGAAGGTGCTCAATATATTGCAAATGCTGATTGGGCTGCTATTAGAGATGCAACTGTTGGTTCAAAATTTAAAAATCAACGTAAAGATTTATATTTACAAATTGTTAAACATTTCCGTAAATTTTGTGCTGATGAATTTAGACAACAAAGATTATTATCAATTGGTAATATTTATCCAGAATTAAAACCAGATTTAAATAATTTAGATCAAGTTCAAGATGTTGATAATGTTTTAATTCCAACATTTTATTCAATTAGATCTTTTAAAGATTAATTTCTTTTTTTTTTTTTCGTTATTATTTTTCCTTTCTTATGTTTTATGTGTTATGACAATTCAAGTGTTTTTTTATATTCATGTTTAAATTGATAATTAATTAATACATCTTATTTATAAATTTATTTATGCAGGCAGGCTGTAGATTAATTCCCGAGATTTAATTTAATACCCTGAAAATTTAGTGTCAATATATACCACAAACAATTATAAAAAAATCAAATTATAAAAACAATTAAAAACTCAAATAAAATTAAAATGGGTAATTGTTTGAGTAAATCCAACAATACAACCACAACATCCAATACTACTACTAAAAAAACAACAACACGTTCATCAAATCCACAAAATAAACAAAAAGATAAAGGTCATACACTTGGTAATCAATCAACTGATAATGAAGAAAAATTAGATCCAAAAGAAGCTGCAAAAAGAGCTGCTGAAAAAAGATTTAATGAAAATAAAGAAAAACAAACTAATGGTAAATTAGGTAAAAAATTAGATCAAGAACGTTCAAAATCAACAAAAACTCATATTGTGGAACATTCAAATGAAAAATTAATAGAAAAATTTACAAAAAAAAATGATTTAACTTATGATTAATACAAGGTTTTTAATAAAATTAATGACATTGATGATTAAATTGTAAATTTCCCATTTCTATCTTGTTGAACATTGGCTTTTTTTAATGCATCAACTATAACTTTTTTAAATAAATCAATAGCTTGATGTAATTGCATCTCTTTTTCAGCTTCAAGTAATAAATATAATTTTGGTTCTTCTCCTTCTTTTGGTTCTTTACCTTCAGGATAATATCTACCTTTATATGTAACTGAAGTTGCTGTTTGTTCAATAATATCACTTAATGTTGAATTATTTGTTGTTGCCCATCTAACATTTTGTGGGAAATCATTAACACTAATTCTTGCTGTAAATTTCCCACTATCTGGTGCTTTCCCATCTAATATATCATTCAATTTAATATCAATACTATTAGCAGCTTTGGTTTCAGCTTCATTGTTATCATCATTATTATTATCATCATCTTCTTCACCATCTTCATCATCATCAACTTCTTTCTTTGATTTAATAACTTCTTCTTCACCATATTTCTTTCTTTCAATTTTTTGATTTTCATCTCTTAATTTTTCTAAATGATCTAAACCTTTACCACCAAAACCTGCTGTAATTTTTTTTTTACCTTCTTTAACTTGTTTTTCAAATTCAATTGCTGAATTTTTAATATTTTCTGGAATTTCATTTTCAATCATACATTTATATAAAATATAACATTGTAAATCTTCTCCATTAGTTAATAATGAAACCGCTGTACCTTTTGTATTACCTCTTGCAGTTCTACCAGTTGTATGAATATATTGAGCAAATGTTTTTGCTGCATTAAATAAAATAACAAGATTAACATCAGGTACATCTAAACCTCTTGATAAAACTTCAGTACAAATTAAAATATTACTTGTTTTCCTAAATTGTGATAAATTTGAACTTCTTTCTGTTGGTGGTAAACCTGCATGAATTGAAACTGGTAAATAACCTTTATCTTTTAATTTCTTATTCATAAAATTAACTTGTACTTGTGAATCACAAAATATAATAGTTTTTTGATCACCTTGTTTACCAAGTAAATTTAATAAATATGTAAATTTTTCATCTTCATTATCAAACATTTTAGCTTGTTGAGTAATATTTTCATTAACAACTTGTTTATTACCAACTGCAATAACAACTGGTTTTTTCAATAATTTTGTTGCAAATGATTGTAATTTATTTGGGAAAGTTGCAGAAAATAAAACACATTGTTTATCTGGTCTAATAGTTTTCATAATTTGATTAATTTGTGGTTCAAAACCTAAATCAAATAATCTATCTGCTTCATCTAAAATTGTAAATGTTATTCTATTTGTTTTTAATAATTTCCCACCATTTAATGTTAATAGATCAATAAATCTCCCAGGTGTTGCAACTATAACTTCAACACCTTTTTTCAATTCATTAATTTGTTTATGTAATTCAGAACCACCAGTACAACAAATTGATTTTAATTTAGTGGATTTTAAAAATATTTGTAATGTATCATTAATTTGTGTTGCTAATTCTCTTGTTGGTGATAATATAATAGCCATTGGTCCAGTTTCATCTTTTGATAACACACGTTGTTGTTTAATATGTTTTAACATCCCTAATAAATAACACATGGTTTTACCAGAACCAGTTCTACCAATACCAATAACATCTTTACCAGACATGATTGCAGGAATAGTTTGTGATTGAATTGGTGTTGGATCTTTATAACCAAATTCATTATTGATAGTATTCAAAGTTTCAGCATCAAGACCAAAATGATAAAAATTCATAACTGGATTGATCTTCTTGTTATTAATAACAATATTATTCATAACTCTAAAGTTTATAACTTCATCTGGATCAATTGATTCAACATCAACAAAAAAATTCTTTGGAAATGGTTCTAAATTTTTAAAATCATAATTAGATGATTGAATGATTTTTTTATTTTTCAATTTTTTCAATAATTGACCTGCTCCATAATCATCATTTTCTGTAGCTTCCATTTCAGCATCAGCTGAAGTAATTCCATTATTCCCACCTTCATCATCATTATCATCATCCATTAATTGATCATTTGAAACATCTTTCATTTCAACATCTTTAGTAGATTTTTCTTGTTGTAGATCAGAACCTTCAATTTTGTTCATAAAAGCCTCTAAACTATCAATATTATTATCATTATCATTATTTTTATCATCATTTCCATCGTCCAAACTTGTAGAATCTTTGGATTTTGAAATTGAAATTGGTTTAAAAAATGGTTTCTTTAATTTCCCATCATCTTCATCATCTGAATCTGCAAATAAGTTTGGTTTTTTCTTTATACTATTAATTTGTGGTTTAGATTTAACTTTTGAAGTTGTTATGGAATATTTTTTTTGAACAATTGGTGTACTAGTTTTCGAAAGTGTGGTGGTTGGTTTTACTATATTTGATTGTTTATTAGTCTCTTTTTCCTTTTCTTTCTTTCTAGCTTCTTGTTTCTTCTTCCAAGCTTCTAATTTTTTCAATCTTTCCAATTTTTTTGCATCAGTAGTTGAATTTGTAGTACTAGCAGTGTTAGTAGAACTTGTTGAATCACTATTATTTGTAGGATTTATAGTACTTTTAGAAACATTAGTATCATCAGGTGTTGTAAATGTTGATTTTGAAGTTGAATTGGTATTGTTAATACCAGCTAAATGTCTCTGTTCACGATTATTATAATATTCATAACGTTCTTTTTCAGCACGTTCATACCTTTCATGATCTCTTTTCCATTGTCTTTCATTATCTCTATCCCTATTGGAATGATAATGTCTTCTCTCACCACGATATCTATCTCTTTCCCAATCCCTGTCTCTATTTCGATCGTCTCTATCTCGACTATCTCTTGAACTATAATGATTTCTGTTATACATTTTAAAAGTCTTAAAAAAAAATGTTATTATTTCAGAGTCCTTTATTAAATTCCAGTCCGAGAAGAAGAACTCACCTAATTTTGTCACTTGAATTCAGTTCAAAGTAATTGTTTGTAACTTTTGTTGTGTTTTGCCGCCAGTTTTTAAATAAATAAATTTTGAAGCATCAACAATTCCTAATATGGAAATTGCCTATTTAGGAAGATTTCAATATATTTTTTGTTTTAAGACGAAGACGAAGAGGAAGACGAAAAGGAAGACGAAGCATTGGAATCAAATAGTTCATACAGAGAGAATCGAAGTGCAACTTAAGGATAATGGATAGTGAAGAGAATAATAAAGTTGAATCTGTGGAGGAAATTACAGAAACTCCAGTCGATGCTGTAAATGTTGAATTGAAGAACACAGAAAAGGGTACTAATGATACTGATGTTACTTCTACAGAAAATGAATCAAAGCCTGAAGCCAAACCATCAACTTCTTCAGACTCAAACTCATTTAAAATAAAGAAAAGAACTGCGGATGGGTCAGTTAAAAAGCCAGCTTTTCGTCAAAGAGGCCATGAATCTCGTGAAGAATCTTCTGAAAAGGATAATGAACCTATAATACCATCATGGGCTTCAAGACCTGTGCCTACTGAACCAAGTCATAAACAAGCACCAGCTAAACCTTCTTGGATGAAAGATGAAGATTATAAAAAATCTGTTGGTGGTACTACTGATACTTATATTCCTGATTCTTCAAAATCTTCTAATGGTGAACCACCAAAAAAGTTAAAAAGACCATCAAGAAGAGGTAATGTTGATTCTCAATTACAAAGAGCTAGATATGAAAGAGAAAAAGAAGAACAAGATGAAGAAAGAATTAAACATGAAATTCAATTAAAAAGACAAAATTTGGATCAAGTTGTTAGAGATCATTATAATCAAAGAACATTTGTTTCAAGACGTCAAAAAAGATATTTATCCCCAATTATCAAACTAAGAAATTTTAACAATGCAATTAAATACATGTTGATTAATAATTTTACAAATCCTGGTGAAAGAGCCCTAGATCTTGGATGTGGTAAAGGAGGTGATATCAACAAATGGATTATGGCTAATATTTCTGAATATATTGGTATTGATATCTCAAATGCATCCATTGTTGAAGCAATTAAACGTTATAGAAATATTCATGCTGGGTTTGAAGTTACATTCATTACTGGTGATTGTTTTGGTACTCCATTACCAGAAATATTAGTCAATTTTCCACAAGTTAAACTACCAGTTGATGTTGTTTCAATGCAATTTTGTATGCATTATGCTTATGAATCAGAAGCTAAAGCTAGAACAATGTTGGAAAATGTTAGTCGATCATTAAGAGTTGGTGGTCGTTTTATTGGTACAATTCCAAGTTCAGATTTCATCAGAAATAAAATTCAAGAAATGGAACCAGGTGAAAAAAGTTTTGGGAATTCATTATATTCAGTTACTTTTGAAGAAGAACCACCAAGAGATGGCGAGTTCCGTCCTCCATATGGCCATATTTATAGTTATTTCTTGAAAGATGCCGTAGATAATGTTCCTGAATATGTTGTTCCATTTGAAGCTTTTAGATCTTTAGCGTTGGAATATGATTTAGAATTAGAATACAAAAAAACTTTTGCAGAAGTATTCACTGAAGAAATGCCAAAATATGCAAAAAAATTAAGTCCTAATTTAATGGAAGGTATGAGAAGATCAGATGGGAAATATGGTGTTGAAGGTGATGAAAAAGAAGCATCTGCATTTTATTTGGCGTTTGCATTTACAAAAGTTTAGCTTTAAAAAAAATAAACTGGTCCAGTGTATATTGAAGAATAATTAAAATGAAAATGATTTTTGTAAATAAAATCTAATGCAGAATGGAAAGGAAAAACAAACAAGAAATAAAACATTTATAAAGCAGTAGTAACAGTCATTGATTGTGAATTAATTAATAAGATTGGTGGAAGATTTTCAGTCCAAATTTGTAAATTTTGAACATATTCCCTTGAATCTTCTTCACTGTAATGAGTCCCGATAGTTGGAGCAGGTAATGTTGAAAAAATAACTGGTGAATTACATGAATAGTTTGACATCATATCATTTAAGATCAAATGTTGAGCTTTTGCTGGCAAATCATTAAATGAAAGATTATTAATATCAACTGGTTGAGGTTCTAAAGTTTCAGGTGGTAGGCCAGTCTCTTCAGCATATGATTTAGCAATGGCTTCTTCTTCTGCTTTACTGAAAGTATTTTCAGATTTTTTGGCTGGCACTTTACGTAAATATTTATTATGTTCTTCTGGAACTAACATGATTGAAGGTTTATCACCTGTTGCATCATTAATAACTCTTGATCTTGGAATTTTTTCTGAAGAAAAATTTGGTCTTTGATTTTTTTTAGCAACTTGTAAGTTTAAAGTTGATGAAGAACGTTGTGCTGATTTATTTAATGAAGAACCTGGTACATCATCAAACAAGTGTTGTTGGGATTTTCTATCAATCAATGGTGGCCTAACTGTTGATGATGCACTATTATTGGACAATGCTGAAGCTTCAGAATAGTTAGAAACATTTCTGAAATTTTCAGTTCTAGATCTTCTTACATCCTGATAACTATGAGGTAATAAAGTTGGAATATCAGAATCACTAACGACACTATCAGCATCACTTATAAAATCATCATCAGAATCACTTTCAGCAGCTCTATAAATATCATCTTGGAATAATTTATTAGTTGTCATACTGAATGAAACACCCATTTTTTGTAAATTGGCTAATTTATATTTTTTTTGTTGTAAATCATTAATTACATAAGGAGGTTCAATAATAGAAATGGATCTTAATCTTGATTTATTATCAGCTTGTTGTCTTCTTAAATTATTCAATTCAATCCACCATTCATCATCTTTTAAAACCTTATTAACTCTATCAAATCCAAAATTATTACCTTTAACAATAGTATTATAAGAAATTAATGAAGTTAAAGAAATAACAACAATTTCAGCGTTAATTCTTAAAACTTCAATTAATGATTGGATTCTTTCAGTTTCATTTGGAATATCATCAGCAAATTCAACAAATGCGACAATTCTTAATCTATGAGATTTTTTCCAATCAGGAACAGTATTTAAGATTGCACCTAGTTGTAAAATTAAAGTATAAGTATCAAAATTTGTAGTTAATGCAGATTTTTCACCATTTTTATCAAAAACTTCGGCAGACATTTGGATTGGATATAAATCAATATATTGACGTTGTTCATAAGGTAATTTATGTTCTAAATGTAATGGGAAATTTAAATCTTGGAAACCTTTAGCAACTGCAACATTTGATTGCATTAAAATCAAATCTTCAATAATTTGAACCCAATTTTGAACACTAATTCTTTTTTCATTACGACATTGATCTGTTGGTAATGTCTCAACGTTGATGGCACTTGCAGCACCACTTTGTGGTGAATCACCAGATATATTATTTCTTTTAATATCTAAATAACCAAGAACAGTAATGTTAGGTTTCATGTTACCTAAACCTGAACCTAAAAAGACATTTCTAACACCCCATGGTAAAGTTGGACCTAACCCAATTTGAACAAAAGCTTTAACTTTTGACATATCACGTAATTTTAACCAAGCATTTTGTTGAGTTCTAAATTCATCATAGTTTGTTTGGAAACTATCATTTACAATAACATGACCCATAATATATAACCCACCTTTTTTCAAATGGTTACAAAATTGAATTAAATTCCATGAACTTCTTGGACTATCAACCAGTAATAAAATTTGAGGTCTCCAATATTTAACATTATCTTGTTTTAAACGTAATAAATATTTTCTAACTTGATGATAAATTAAACTTTGAGAAACATCACCCCAAGGTTTTGGAGGACAAACATAATGAATGAAAATGAATAAAGCAGCTAAAAAGATGACAACTAAAGTAGCTGAAATACCATCAACGATGAACATTGCAATAGCACAGTCAACACCACCAAGGAATGCAGTATACCAATCAAAATACCTAAATGAAGGTCTAAAATTTGGAGCAGATGCAATTTTTAATAAAAAACAAGCTAAATTTGTCACAATAAATGTCATTAAAAAAGCCATTGTAATAAAAGTTGCAATTTGATTAATATTTGCAAATAAACATAATTGAGTTAAAAACCAAGTAAAAATAATTGCATTAATTGGATTATTACTTGAATCAGATTTACTAAAGATTGATAAACCAGGGAAAATGGAATCTTTTGCAATAGCTTGTAAAACATTTGCAGCACCAACAATTCCAACAATAACTGAAAATAAAGAAGTTGAAAATTCACCAATAAGAACTAAAGCACCCGATAAGTTCACAGTTTGAATGATTTGAACATCTTTATGTAATAAATCTCTTGGGACGGAAGCACCTAAAGAAACAATAACTAAAGCATAACAAACAAAAGTTAATAATAACCCCCATAATGTACCTTTTGGAATAGATTTTGAAGGTTCTTTTAAATCACCAGACATACTAGCACCAGCAAAGATTCCAGCTGTTGCAGGGAAGAAAATTCCAAATAAATCATGAAAATTTTCTTTTGTTTTTAATAAAGAACCAGCTGCACCTTTAGTAAAATGAGGAAATAAATTTTCTTTTAAAGTTTCCCAAGAAGGACCAGTATATAATATATTTAAACCTGGTACTTCAAAAGGTTTAACAAAAATAGCAGAAATTGGAATTGAAATAGTTGCAGTTAATAAAAGTATAAATAATAAAAATCCAGCTTTTGAAACTAATGCAGAACCCACTAATGCAATACAAATACAAAACAATAATAATAATGTAGCATATAAAAATTCCCACCAATATCCTTGTGGTAACCAATGAAATAAAATTCCATTTTCTTCACCTAAATTAGCTAATAAAGGTTCAATAAACCCCACAACGTTTAAACCAGAATTTAAAACTTGACCAATATAAAATACTAAACCAATAGATCCACCAAATTCAGGACCTAAAGATCTTGAAATCATATAATAGGCACCACCCCCACGAACAGTACCATTAGTTGAAATAGCAGAAATTGATAATGTAGTTAATAAATCAATAGTATAAGACATAAGTAATAATAAAAAAGATCCAGTAATACCCATTTGACCCAAGATAAACCCAAATCTTAAGAACATAAGAATGGATAAAACATTTAAAGCAGTGGGTACAAATACACCGTTAAAAGTATCCAATTTATTTTCTTTATCATCTTCATTTAAAGAGTTATTTGATTGTTCATTAGTTAATGGAGTTTGAATATGATTAATATTTGAAGATTGATTTGTAAGTGATTTAAAAGTGGTTGATGTTCGACGACGTGTTATTAAAGGTGTTGTTTCTTGTTGTGGGTAATAACTTGATATTGAAGTTGATCCCATTGATCTTTGATCTTGACTAGTCATTGACTTTAAAAAAATGTTGGTAATAATATTCTCATGAATTGGAAATTAGACATACGTTTTTCTTTTGCACTTAATGAACGTGCTGACTAGTTATACCAATTTTTGGTTTCTAGCTGTACTAATTTGTGTTAATTAAAGTTGTTTTGACATGAAATGAATATAATTTTGTTGATATCAATTGATTTCTTTTGCTGCACGCTTTAAACCGAAATTTAACTGAGACTCCGGTTCGATTCTCCTATGAGGAAATTAATTAAATATAATTTAATTACTACAAAGAATTTTCTTTTAAAACAACATCCTAATTAAAATCCAGATATCAATAAAACTATAAACTGAAAACTTTTGAAGCAACAATAGCAGGAAACAAAATGGTATAAAAATTAAAAAAAACAACTTCTGACTATTTATTGTGCATATTGGGGGTATAAGTAATTAAATAATAATAATAATAATAATGATAATAATAATAATAAAAGTAAAAAGTTCAAACAAAAAAGAGGGAAAAAATATAACTAGAATGTAAAACCATCAAGGCAACATTAAATTACTAGTTATTAATGTAAAATCAAAAAAAAAAAAAAGAAAAAAGGATTATTCACATAAAAATCACAACATAAAGTAAAAGAAATTTTTGGTTGTTTTGGACATAAAATATATTGTTTATAGTAAGAATGTGTTAAGATAGAAAAAAAAAAAAACGTTTTTTGTTTTTTGGAATAAATCAATTTGATTTATCTTGGGAATTTTCTTCAATTGGTTCATCATCTTCATCTTTACCAGCTTCATCACGTTCATTATAAGGTAAGATCCAATTTTTCCAATTAACTTTAACTCTAATTTTTTCATTTGAAGAAACTTCTAATTGAGGAGAATAAAGTGAAGCATCTTTTAATAATGATAAATTTCCTTCAGTTAATAATTTCAATCTATTAAATTGAATTAATTTATTTAAAGGAACAAAACCATTTGAATTCATTTGTTTTCTTAAATATAAATCTTTAGCTAAATTTTCAATGCTAAAATAATAATTAAGTTGAGTAATGACAAGACTTAAAGTATCTTCAAAATAAGTATTTGGAGTAGTACCAATTTGTGGTGGTGGGATATGAGTTGGGATTGGTTGAGGAATAAAAGCAGCAGTTGGATTTAAAGATAAATGTTCTTTATTTGGAGATCCAGATGCTGGGGATGCTGAATGAGAATGTTTATGTGGAAAAGGAGGAGGAGGAGGTTGAAAAACAGGACCAGTAACAATTGGAACATAACCACCATAACCAGGGTAAAAAAAATATTGTTGTGGATAAGGATAATTTTGAGTACCAGAAACAGAGTTTCTAAAATTACCATTACCATTGTTATAATGGGATTTATTACTATAACGACGACCATTATTTTTATAATAACCATTATTACCAAATTGATTGATATTAAAGGATTGTTGGAAAGGTTCAGAATTTCTATGTTGGAATCGTCTTTTATTATAAAGTTGTTGTTGATATTGATTTTGATGTGATTGAGGTTGGGATTGGAATTGTTGTGGTTCTTGAATATCAGATTGTTGATTATCATTATCTTCTTTTTGTGTGATTTGTTCTTGTTCTTGTTCTTGTTCTTGTTCTTGTTCTTGTTCTTGTTCTTCTACTTGTATCTGGTTTTTTTCTTGTTTATTTTCTTTCAAATTTTGAGCTTTTGGTGATTTTTCAGATGCAATAGAATTTTGATCATTTTTGGTTTTAGAATTTAAATCATCTTTTTGTTTTTGTTCATTTAAATTCAATTTTTCTATATTTTTAGTAACATCTTTTGTAGAGTTGTCTTTATTATTATTTGATTTTGAATTCTTTTTAGAATTTTTAGAAAAAGAAGCATTATTTGAAGAAGATTTTTCATTCTTTGAATCTTTTGATTTTGATTTTGATGGTTGTTTTTTTTTGTTATTATTATTGTTATTTCTTTTTTTATTACCATTATTACCATTATTTGATTGAAAAGTAATTTGAGCAGTTTCTAAAGGGACCCATTTTTCTTTTTTACCTGTAGATTTGACTTTTGGGATATTATCATTGTTATTGTTATTTGGTTGAATTGTTGTATTTGAATTGACAACATCAACAGAAGGCCAATCTTTTTGAATTGTAGTTGTTGAAGAAGTTGTATCAACCGATTGAGTAGTATTATTTGATGATACGTTTGTTGATTTTGATGAAGGAGTTGACCATGCGTTAACTAGTGGCGCTGGGGCAGGTGCTAATTTAGCAGCAGGAGAAGCTGTTGTATCAGTAGTTGACATTATGATAAATAAGATTATCAATAAAAACACCAATATAAAATTAAAAGATTCAAATTTAAAGGTTTAAATTGTTTTCTGGTTTTTTAATTGTTGTTCAATTTAAAGAAAATTTGTTTGTTTTTTTTGACCCAGTGAAAATTTTGCTAATTTTGTGGTAAAATTGAAATTTATGAAATTTATGAAATTAATTGTAATTAATAATTGATTTATATCTTTATATAATAATTATTATAATAAATAATAATTAATTGTAATTAATTGTTATTAATAGTTAATTTATGTTCTTGTAAATTTTTTAATAAATTACGGTATATTTAATACCGGAAATCATGCATATGTATAAATTTATAATCAATATTTAAAAATTAAACATTAACGTGTTAATAAAATAATACAAAAAAAAATATGCCAATTATCAAATCTTGTATTGATAATCAACATACACATATAACATTATTACATTCTTTACCATTTACACCAACATCTATTGCTTCTTGTTTAAATCATTTCCAATCATCAACAAATAGATTAAATTTAATAAATAATAATAAATCAAGATTATTTTATTCAAAAGATTTAAACATTTCTTTAGATACTTTAGTTGAAATAGATATCAATAATAACAAACAATATGCAGTGGTTTCAAAATTACAAGATAATTATTATGTGTTGACTTATATGACATCATATCCATCTATAAATGAAGGTAATATAATGTGGTCAAGTGATATTAATAAATGGGATCATAAAGAAATACATTCCAAAAAAAATAATTTAATTTTATCAATGAATCCACCTGGTGTTCAAATTAATTCAAATATTAATGATGAAAATACTGATCCATTTGATTATTTTTTGGATAAATATTATTCAAATTTATATCAATTAACAACTCCATTAACTTTTTTAATAAAATTTAATTTTAAAAAATTATTAAAATTATGTGAAAATTCAATTGAAAAATATCAAAAAATTTTAAAAAATTTTATAATTAATTTAAATAAATTTGATTCAAGACATTTATTATCAAATAATGGAATTTTAAATTCAGAATTAATTTATGAAAAAGAAAATATTTATAGAAAAAAATTTATTGAAAATTCTTTAAATTTATTAGATTTTGATATTAATTCAACAATAACTAAAGAATCAAATAAAATTTTAGAAAATGTTTTATCAAATTTTAAAATTAGAGAAATTCAATTACAAATTTTAATTTTATTAGAAATTTCTTTTATAAATAATATTGATGATATTAAATTATTTGAAATTAATTCAAAAAAAAAAAAATTAACAAAAAAATCTTTAGTTGGTAAAAGAAAATTAATACCAACTTTAAATGGTTCTGCAATTATTTTAACAAATAGCACTAAAAAAAAATTATCAAATACTCAAATATTAGGTGCTTATATTGATAAATTATGTATTTGGGAAGCATTAATGGGATTATCTTCAAAAAAAGATCATTCAACTGCTAAATTTATAAATAATATAATATTACCATTTTATAATGAAAAATGTCCAAATATTGTTAAATTTATGGTTAAAAAAATTAAAGGTCCATCATTTAAATCAAATATAACAATAACAAAACCTAAAAAAAAAGATTTAGATAAAAAACCAGAATTATCAAGATCTTCTTCAACTTTATTAGATTTAACAAAATCAACAGATTTAAAAAGAACTAGTTTTAATTCAAATAATTTAACAAAAAGAATTGTTGATATTTCTTTACCAATTAAAACAGATGATTCAAATAAAAAAAAATCATTTATTTTTAATAGAGTTGGTAAAAAAATTGAATCAAATTCTATATCAACATCTACAAAATTAACAGAATCAATAAAACAAGTTGATGCAACTCCAGTGAAAATTAATAAACATCCAAATATAATGTTAGATACAACACCAACTGATGATTTGATAAATTCATCACCAATTGCATTAAGACATAGTATAAATTCAACTCCACAACAAATAGAAAGTCCAATTAAATCAACAAATTCTAATGAATTTGATATCGATACAGAATTAAGTCCACCACCATTTAAAAAAGTTAAAAGACAATTATTTGCTCCAAAAAAAAAAGATACATAGTATTAAATTATTTATCTAAATCACCAAAAAATATAGCTTTAAAAATTTTTGAACCATCTTCTTGAGAAATAATTTCATTTGATAAAACTTCACCAACTCTTTTATTTAATTTTAATTTATCTTCTTCTGAAATTTCAACATTCATTTCATCTTCATCTTTAATTAAAATTCTTAAAGTTTTAATAATAGTTTTAATTAATAATTTTTTATCATCTTCATTTAATGAATCTAAAACAATTAAAGACCAATTTTGTAAATTTCCTAAAATTATAATCCTTATAACTTCTTCACCTAAATTTTTTAATCCAATAATTGCACCATATTGTGTTCCAACTGGTTTATTTGAATCCAAAAATGCTTTTAATAAAGTACGTGTAACTCTTGGTTTTAAAGTTGTATAACTTTTACCAAATGTTTTACAAACATGTTCTAATAAACTTGAAGCAAAATCACGAACTGCAAAATGATCAGTATTATTTGGAGGTCCAATTCTTTTTGCTAATAATAATGTTAAAATACTTGGCATTAAAGCATGAATATAAGGATCTAAAAAAATATTATCATTTGATAATAAAGAATAAACAACTTCCAACATTGTACTTAATAATCCAATATTATTAAGATTATGCGTTATTTGTTCACTAATAAATTGAATAAAATATGGAACTAATTGATGTAAACCTGGATCTGATCTTAAAGAAGTTAATGCAGCATTCTTTAAATGTAATGTTTCATCATCTTCATTTGTATTTAATAAAGCTTGAACAACTTTATCAAAGTATAGTTGTAATTCTTTTGATAAAACATGTTTAACTAATGGTTTAATTTCAGCATCTTTATTTATTGTACTTGATCCATTAGTACCATTACCACCTGATGTTGAATTAACATTAGAACTTGAACCATTAATCCCGCTTGTTGAAGTTGATCCATTACCATTTAAATAATCACCATTACTAATAATATTTGTAATTGCACCTCTTTGAATTGGTAATAAAGATCTAATTTCAGATTCTAATGGATTTTGAGGAATTGCAGGTTGAACACCTTCAATAGCTAACCAATGAGCAGTAAAAGTTGTAGATCTTGGAACTTTTGGTAATGGTTGATTAATTAATTTCTCAAAATCAATTTCATCATCATCAATATAATATAATGTTTGTCCATTACCAACTAAAGCTTCTTTAAAATTTAAAGGTCTAGTAACATCATAACCATATAATGGTTCAACATTTAATACTCTTAAAGATTTCTCAATATCACCAGTGGTTAATGTTCTTCTTTTAGAATGTCTCATAAATTTAACAGCTTGTTCTAAAATTTCATGGATTCTATATTCAACATCCATAGCTAAATTTCTTGAAGTTTCTTCATTTAAATCTGTTAAACCTAAAGATTCTGCAACATCTTTTACTGTGTCTATTGGTGACCATAATGTATGTGATAAAGGTGGTTTTGTTCCTTGTTGAGACATTATTAACCTAATGATTTTTTTGATGATTTCGTTGTTGTTATTGTTGTTGTTGTTATTGTTGAACCGGTTGATGTTTTCCTTCTCGGAACACCTGAACATCAACAACATCAACTGTAAAAACTACAAAAATTGAATGTCATAATTATATTAAATAAAACTTATATAAACAATTAGCCATATCTGCTCAAACTAACAGTATTCAAATGAACGTTAATATCTAATTTATCAGTATCTTCTTCAATATTCTTCAATCTGTAATTTTGTCTATCAATTTCTTCACTTTGAGTCATAGCCATCTTCTTTAAACGACCTGTAACTTTACTAATTTCATCTAAATTATTAGCAATTTCACCTTCCATTTCATCATCTTCACTATCATTTTCAAATTGATATCTTTTTGCAGCATCTAAAGTTTTTTCACGCTTATATTTTGCCGTTATTGTTTCTGGATCTTGACGAGGATCTTCTAATTCACCTTTAATTCTTTGTGTAGATTTTGATAATTCACCTCTTTGTTGTTCTTGTAACATTTTAGATTGCATTCTTTCAGCTTTAATACGTTCTTCTTTTTCTTTTAATCTTCTGGATTTAGTAAAAGGATTAGAAACGTTAACTTTTAAAATATTTCTATTATAATGATGAATATCATTAACTGTTTTTTTGGCAATACGTTCTTGAGTATCAGCTAAAGCCAAATTTCTTTCCATATTATATAATTTTTCACTTTGAGCTCCCAACATACCCATGGTATTTTTACCAGATTCTTCAGCTTCTTGTGCCATTCTTAATGTATTTCTTGTAGATGCAACAGATTCTTGTTTAGTAAATCTAATTTGATCCTTGATTTTTTCAACTTCTTCATCTTCTTGCATTTGTTCAATTTCTTCTTGAGTTGGTTCACGTGGTTCTTCTTGATATTGATCATATTGACCATATTGACCATATTGATTATATCCACCTTGTTGATTTTGTTGTTGTTCTTCAAGTTCTAATTGTTGATAATGTGCTGGTTTAATATATTCATCATCAGTTTCATCTGCATTTAAATCTAATTCTTCAGCATCATTACATTTTTCAAAATCAAAATCACTTTGTCTTGTTGATTGTTTTTTCAACTGTTGTTGTTGAGTACTTGGTGCAACTGATTCTTGATCTGGTGATAATTCATTCAAATCATCTTCAAGTGCAACTTGATTATTAGATTGATATTGATTGTCCCTTTGTGCACTAGAACGTCTATTATAAGGATTTGAACCATATGTATTACCACTTTGATTGTTTGAATATGGAGCAGAAGCACCAACACCATCACCAGCAACCATGGTGGTCCCAGATAATGCAGAAGTGCTAGCAGCTGGATTAAGTCTACCATTATATCTTTGGGGTTGATTTAAGTTTTGATTTGGAATTTGAGATGTGGATCTTTGACCATTAGAATAGCGATTACCATCAAAATTATTCCCATTATTACCACCTGAAGCACCTTGTGAATATGGATTTCCTTGTTGATGTTGAGAATCATACCCACCAACATTATTGTTGGCATATGGGTTTGAACCAGGTGTACCATATCCAGAATTATTATTACCAGCATATGGATTCCCAGAACGAGAATTATCATATGAAGCACCACCATAAGGGATTGCTTGGTCTTGTCCTTGAGGGAATTGACGTCCTTGAGGAACACCACCATATGGATTTCCTTGAGGTTGGACACCAAGATTTTGGGATTGCGATGAGTTATTAGTGTTGTAACTTGTAGCAGACCCAGCTGTAGTTCCATTAGTTTTGAAATTAGAATAAGGATTCTGAGTACTTGAAGTGTTTAGAGTACTATATGGAGAAGTTTCAGAAGAACCACCCGGTAGAGGAGCTAATGGTTTACCATCAGGACCTAATTGTGGTTGGGCATCTTCAGGCTCAGGTTGTGGAGCATATATTTTTTCACCTAAAGCATTTGAAGCATATTGCTCATAACCTTTTGGAGCATAAACTTTAGTGGTAACTTTATCATTAGCATATTTTGAATAAGCTTCAAATTGTGATGGTTTTTTTTTAAAAGTATCTTTAGTGGCAATACCCATCATGTTTAAAGATTCTCTATTATGAGATTCCACCTCTTCTTGAGTTGGAGGTTTTGTTTTAAAAAATTTCTTGATTCCCATGTGTATATGTTTATTAGTAATATGAACTTCCTTGTTTGTCTTTTAAAAGGTATGTATTATTATTTAAACAAATACCAATGTTTTTTCTTGTTGTTGTTTGCATCTCATTCCATCTTGATTTCTCCTAAAACTAATGACACTAACAAATAAGTTCGCGGATAGGATTATGTAATAAATTAAATTATATTATAACAGATTGTAAGAGTTTATCCAAATCTTGAGTCCTATAGTTGTAGTAATCTCATCAATATATCATTACGATTTCTAAAATGCTTTGTGTTACTTTATACTTATAAAATAAGCCGTTTTTGCGGGATAATTGTCATTTCACAACCATATAGTACTTATAATAAAGGGAAAGACTACTAATTCTTATGTGAACACCTCTCGGTAGCCAAGTTGGTTTAAGGCGCAAGACTGTAACTGTTAACAAAAACAAGAGTAATCTTGAGATCGGGCGTTCGACTCGCCCCCGAGAGAATTTTATTTTTTCTTGCATCAGCTATGTTTTTATTGATCTATATCAATAGAACTTATCATATAACCTCTATAATTGCTGTGTCATAGTACACAACTATAGCTAACAGTACAGCAATACCAACTGCATCATTAACCAATTCTCATTAGAAATTTCAAAATTTAACACAGTTTGAGAAGTTTTAATATTTTTTGATTTGATATACGTCGAGTGAAAAAGGCGGTACCTGACATAAATATTAAACAATTTGCACAATCTTTAAAACAAAAGTTCAAAATTCACAAAAAAAAACATGACAATACAAATGATACCTGTTAAGAAAAAAACATTGAGACTGATATTATCAGTTGGTGGTGTTTTGGCTTTAATAACTTTGGCATTTGGTTATTTACATGCAACTTCTCCATCATTTAATAGCTATGAACAAATAAAACCTTCTTCATTAGATATTGATTATAATAACCAAACTCCAGAGGATTATGAATTTAAGAAACATACTGAAGCTACTACTAACCTATTGAATAGATTCATGGATTCTATATCACAAGATAAAGATATTAAAAGATTAAGAATGTTTAATAATAATAGACATTATCATAATAGAAAGAAAAAAGGTCATTTTAATGCTCCTGTTAAAGATTCTTTATATTTGGATCCTGTTTATACAAAAACTTTTTTATCAACTTTTTTAGAATTAAAACCTGAAGAAATTGAAAAAATTTCAAAATCTCATAAATTTATGACTGAAGAATTAAAAAAAATTTCTAATGATGTTAATATTGATGAATTATTTCCAAATTCATATGGTTATGTTTATATGGGTGGTGTTTTTTTTGATTTTTTAAATTTCATATCAATTAAATCTTTAAGAGATTCTGGTTCAACATTACCTATTGAAATTATGATTCCATTTAAAGAAAAACAAATTTCTAAATTTTGTGAAGAAATTTATCCAAGTTTAAATGCTCATTGTGTTTATATGGAAGATATTATTCCAAAGAAATTATTAATTAGGGTTCAAAAATATAAATATAAAGCATTAGCTATTTTAATAAGTTCATTTAAACATACATTATTTTTGGATTCTGATAATATGATCTTATCAAACCCAGATTATTTATTTACTAATGAACCATATGCATCTAAAAAAATGATAATTTGGCCAGATTTATGGAGAAGAAGTACAAGTCCAATTTTTTATGAAATTTCTTCAACTCCAATTGTTGAAAAAAAAATTAGAGATTCATATTGGCATGTTGATAATACATCAATTAGGAAACCATCACCAAATCATGAATTTTCATATCATGATTTTGAAGGTACAATTCCAGATCCAAGTGCAGAATCTGGACAATTATTAGTTGATAAAACTGAACATTTACAAACTTTATTACAAGCATTTTATTATAATTTTTATGGACCAGGACATTATTATCCATTATTAACTCAAAATTCTCATGGTGAAGGTGATAAAGAAACATTTATTGCAGCTGCACATGTTTTAGGAAAACCATATTATTTTGTTAATGAATTTGCAAAAGATTTTCATAAAAATCATGAAAAACTTGGATTTGGTGTTGGACGTGATATTACTGCAATGGGTCAATATAATCCAATTATTGATTTTGAAAATTTAGAAGTACCAAAGAATAAATTAGAAAAATTTCATTATTCAAATAATGAAACAAATTGGGAATTTAAAACTTGGGATAATTCAACTTTATTATTTTTACATTGTAATTGGCCAAAATTATATCCATGGAGTTTAATTGATTCTAATGGGTTAAGAAATTTTAAGGATGAAAAAGGTGTAAGAGAACGATTATATCCTGGGTTAATTAATGAATTGGATGGTTGGGATTATGAATTGGAAACTGTTAAATATATGATGAAGTTTATGTGCGATGAACAATATTATGATATTGAATTTGATGGTATTTTACAATCTAAATATCCTGAATATTGTGATGAATTAAAGAATCAAGCTTTATATTTAAAGAAACATAAATATTAGGTTATAATGTATGGGGTTTAAATTATTTGTAGATAAAATTCTCAAAATTTGAGAATTTTTGATACTTCTATATAAATGAAATATAAGCACCATTTTAAGTATTAATTTTTATGACAGTATTGAATTATGTCTTATTCAGAGATTGAATCTTTATACACTTGTGCAACTAATTTTTACTCAACACCACCTTCTAGTTTAATTTCTGATTTTGAAGATGTTAAAAGTTCAATAAAATCACTTGAATCAATTAAATCTAATGAGAATGATGAAGTTGAATTTGAAAAATTTATTGACGTATCAATGGGTATTAGATCTTGTGATAATTTATCATATGAGATTAATGAATTACCAATAGTTTTAACATGTTTAAAAGGACATCCATTATCAAATAAATTGAATGGATTTTTTTACAAGACATGTATGGAAAACCCATATATTCAACCATTTATAGAGATGGATGTAATGGTGAGTAAAATCATTGTTGATTATATTATTGAAGGTGTTATGTTTCCAATATTATTTTTAAGAAAAAATAATGATGAAAGAAATTTTCAAGATGAGATTAAAGAATTATATTATCGTTTAAGAATTTTAGATGAAATTTCTAATTATGAAATTCAAGATGGAATGAATAAAAATTATATTAATGAAGGTACAACTTTATATTCAACTATTGGGTCCATGCAAAGTTTATTTATTGGTAAAAAATCAGGATCAAATGATTTTATTGTAATTTATGAACCATCAATGACAAGATTTCAATTATTAAGTGTTTTAGAAGTTTTAATGATGAATACTAAGGATATTGTTGAAATTAAAGGTGTTTTAAGTACTTATTGTACAAATTTATCAAGAAATTATTTAACTTGTTTGGTGTCTAGAGAAAATTTATAATGTCAAAGGACCACAGTTGTTGTCTTGGGAGTTTTCCTGTGCAGGATAGACATGGATGAGGACCCTGATTTAAGTTCTAACGATGATATGATAGTGGAGTGTATACTGTATATTATGAGACATATATATGTATGTACTACTCATGGGTCATTACCTCATTTGAGAGATACACGGACGTAATTTGATGAGATCAAAAATAACCAATTAATTTTATAGGCCACGAGACCTTTTAATCGTTGACAACTGTCAGGAGTACATTACAGGAAATGATAATACATGTGTTGTTTTTTTACTGTAAAAAGTGTGTTATATGATTTTGGTGTGTGTGCTATGTTATGTTCTATGATCTGTTTTATGAGGTTTACACAGCAAACATTTGAACGGGTCTTGTGTGGTGGTGTCTCGTGGGCACTTAGCAAGTGTATTTTAATATTTTTAGTAGTAATCAACGTGTGCTATTCATTATCGTGTGCTCGTAGTGATTAATGGGTATTTTGGGTGGTGCACGTTGACACATAACAATGATTCAACTATGTATATTCTCTTGTATAATAATAATAACAACAACGTTCAACAACTTACAACTTACAACTTACAACTTACAACTTACAACTTACAACTCTATTTAATAACATATATAATAAATACCATAAACATTATGTCTCTCCTGAACTTTTATTGTCGTGTGCCAATTTTTTGCCAATGCTCTTGTGACCGATTAAAATCTTGTACTCCACGTGGGTTACACGTGCAGCAGCCTCTCATCGTGATGTTTAAAACTACTCATAAACTAACCATAATCTTCATATTAATGATATGGACTTGTAGTAAAAGTACTTACGATTATTATATATATATATTATTTATATTCAATATGCTCCCTCCTCCTCCTGAATTAAAACCTACAATTATTCAAATGCAAAATGTTGATAATGAGAATAATGAAGAAACTGATTCAAAACAAACTGAACAAACTCCAAAACGTAAAAGAAGACGTTCTTCAGCTTCTTTAATATCACAAAATGAAATTGAAAAAAGAAGAAGAGAACATAAAACTGCTCATAGTATTATTGAAAAAAAAAGAAGAATTAGAATGAATAGAGAATTTGAAGCTTTAAAATATTTAGTACCAGCTTGCAGAAATAATTTTTCAACTTCAAATAATAATGGAGAAGGAATGTATAAATTAACTATACTTCAAGCTACAGTGGATTATATTAGATATTTACATGATATAATAAATATTCAAAATAATGAAATATTATCTTCATCATCAAATTCTGAACTTTGGACTAATGAAGATTTAGATTTTGCTAAAATTGATGTTGATACTGATACTTATAGAAATTTAAATGTTGAATTTAATTTTAATAAATTATTTGAAGATTATTCAAAACAAAGACAAAATTCTGAATCATCATCAAATTCAAATTCTATGCTTGAACCACCAACACAACAATTTAGATCAACAACAAGAACAAGATCTTCTTCTTCTTTAAGACAACGATCAGGTTCAATAACATCAACACATTCAAATTCTTCTTTACCATCACCTTTAATAACACCTGAATTATATCCAAAACCAACAAATTCAACACCAATGTCAACAACTCCATCTTTAACATCTCCAAATATGACTTTTAAACCTCCATCACCAACAACAACTGCTCAATTAACAGGTGCAAATATTAATAATAATTCAAATACTAATACCCCATTATTACATTCTGGTTTAACACCAGCTTTACAAGCTTCAAGAATTGATCCAAATGAATTATCTTTTCCTTCTTTAAAAAATAATTCAAATTCAAATATTAATACTGGAATTAATAATAATTTTCAATTACCAATACCAGCTATAAATGCTTCTGAATTAGGTTATGATAATCATGAAACTTCAGCTTCAAGAGCTTTATTATCAATGAAAAAAGATAGTAATATAACTTCAATTAAATCTTTATTGAATTGAATTCAATAAAAATTTAATTTATTTTCAATTCTACTTAATATATATTCTTTTTACTTTAAACAGCTACATTGTAGATAGGACACAAAATCAATATCACATGATATAATTAAAATAGCTTACTTATAAAAAAATTATTTAGTAATTGCATAATCACCATTAATCCATTTGTTAAAGAAATCCAAAGAATTTTCTGGTTGATCATATGGAACCATATGACCTGCTCCATAAACTCTTAAAAAGGTGAATTTATCAAAATTCTTAACTTTACCAGCTTCTTTACCATTAACAACCCATGGTTCAACATGAGCTTTACTAAAACCTTCAGCACCTGACCATGGTAAAACATTTGACCAAGCTTCATTACCTAACCAATTACAAATGAAATCTTTATCACCAGCATAAATTAAAACTGGTAATCCATTATCTAAAATTTCAGAAACTGCTCTATGATATGGTTTCATCCAATCACCTGCAAATAAGAAATTTCTATTAACATCAAAATTACATGATTGATATTCATCAACTTCAGCACCTAAAGCTTCACGAACTTCTGGTTTATTTAAATATTCATCAATATAATCTAAACCTTTATAACATAATCCATTACCTTCACACATTTCTCTAATATCATAAACATTACGACCAGTCTTTTGATATGGACCCATTTGAGCATTATTACAATAAATAGCTGCAGGAACACAAGACCAAACAGATTCACTATCATAACAATTTTCAATTAATGATAAACAACGACCTTGACTATTCAACATTGCTTCACATTCTTCTTCTGGTAAAACACTTGGTTCACCACCTTCACCACAAGCCATTGGTTCATAATATTTATATTGAGTTAATGGATCAGTTAATCCATTACCAATTAAAACTGAACTCAAATTAAAATGACGTTCTTCATGACTTAAAATTTCAGAGGCAAAAACTGGAATATAATGACCTGCATAAGATTCACCTGCAATATGGAATTGTAAATCTTTATATTCTGGGAATTGCTTAAAAAATAATTCTAAAAATGCATAAACATCTTTACCAGCAGCAACAGTATCAGTAACTGAAGATGAAGAATAAGAATAACCAACATTAACAGGTTGATCTAAAAAGATAACTGAAGCATTAGAATTCCAAGAATAGTTGTTATAAACTGGTTTAATATTTTCATCAATTGAAGAAGGACCTAATTCAAAAAATAACCCAGTTAAAGATGAACAACCAGGACCACCATTTAACCATAAAACAATAGGATCATTTTTTGGATCATTTCTAGATTCAAAAAACCAATAAAAGAAATGTTTTTCTTCTTCTTCAACATCTAAATAACCAGAATATTGTTTAACTGTATCAATTCCTAAAGATTTTGGAGTATTTTTAACTCTTAATTGATAAAAAGGTAATTCTTCAGTAGTAACATGAAAATCCCAAGAATCAGCAGCTTTAGTAGTATGAGGTTTTGGAATAGACCACATTTGTAAATTAGCAACAGTTGATGGGAATTTCATGGCCAGTTCAGACCATAAAGATTGAATATCTTGAGATAAAGAGTTAAATGGGACATTTAAAGCAGATGTTGCTCTGTGTAACAAGTTATCTCCAGAAAGAGAAAGAGCTTGTTGAATAGAGAATGCCTGAGTAGTTGAGGCGGTATAAGCCAACAAAGCAGCAGCAGTAGAAACAGAGAACTTCATTGTTTATATGTTACGTTGTTGTTGTTTGTTGAATTCAGGAGTAAGAAAAGATAACCTTTTTTAATTTTTGTCACATTTTTTTTGCCACCATCCAGCAAAGTGCCAATGGGAGAAATTTAATGAGAAAATTTCAAATTTTTTAAATTATTAGTAAACAATACAATTGAATGAGATATTGAAATATAGAGAGATATTTTGGTAATATCAAACATATCAGCCAGCTTTTTTTGTATAATTTTATAAGTTCTTTGACACTTTATTTATTTCTGTGTAGAGAATGTTGAAATTAATATTTCTAACACTGAAAATTGAAGCTTAAAATAACCTTATAATTGATAGCAATAATATGTTATTCATAATAATATATATTCCAGTGACTTCTTACCTTTTTTTGTTTTTAAACCATTACTTTTCTCAAATGTTTTCGGAATTTGCATTATTCTCTTTCGGTTTTATCGGCTTTAACATTATTAATATTTGTGATTATATAATCAACAAATATTTTTAATGGAGATGAATTATCTAATTTTTTATTTCCTCTTAAATTACTATAGCTGCATAAAAAATTCAAATATTGTAATCAAGTGGAGTCAATCAGATCAAATATTTTTTATTATAGCAAATCTGGAATAATAATCAAGGAAAATAATCAATATTTTCATTAATTTCTCTAGTATTAAATTTTGTTTTTCTAAGCCTGATCAATACAACGTGGTGTTTTTGTAACATGGTGAATTAAAACTCTATTTCATTCATAACTATGGTTGTGACTAATGATACTTTTAAAACCACTTGTTTGTAGTTTTTCGTAAAAGACTCAAATCAATTTATCTATTTTCAGGGGAGCAATGTTGTTTAAAACTGTGTATTATATGGGTTATAATTGATTCCGGCTACATCAGTGAAATTTAAGGAGAGTTGATTTGTAGTTTTGTTATCATCAACGGACTTTCTTTTTTAGTATGGATACTATCTATTAGCTGCATATATGTTTGATTTGGCCTATCAATTCCAAGCTTAAGCTATTGTTAGTTTGTTCTTATATAGATCAATGCATCTCCTGCAGTAGGGATTTAACTTTAGTTTAGACATGTGCTTTGATCCCTTGTTCCTGGCATCATTTGACAGAATACAGTATTGTCGTATGAGCAAGTATCAAGTAGACGAAAAACTAAAGAATAGCAAGTATTCAATGAACAACATTACTATTCGCAAACACTACTTCTTATTCTCAGAATTATACAAACTCTCTACAATCAGTTTTCTCGGAGATAATAGAGTTATTACTTCGGTGTTTATGCGTTTTTGTGTAACTTGAAGTAATTATCGGGAAATACCATCCCAAATCTTAAGTGGCTGCTTCTCGATCCAATAAAAAACAAAACGACAATCTTCTCAGCTAGATAAGCATTTAAAAAAACTTGTGATTTTAGTTTTAACTTGTAGATCAAGATGGTGATACCAGCACTCCTGAGTAGGGGTAAACATATTCTCAAGGTGTAATATCATTATGTATTCATGAATCACTGAACACCAATACCGTAATAGCACATAACAATTTCCACCAATGAACAATAAATAAGAAAACTTATTACTCAAATAAGACTCACACTACAGATATTCACATAATGAAACAAAAATTTTCATACAAACCTTATTTCCTGTCAAGTAAGATCTATTTATTTTTTTTTTTTGGTAAAATATCATATGAGTCAATGCAGATGTACATTATGCAAGTTATGAGATTGACTCATATCCTAAAACTTGACAACACAAATTATATATAAAGAGAAGAGTTTCATAAGGAGAGTAAGACAAAGAAATCTAGTCTATATTAACATTACTGTTCAATAAAAAATGAGCTTGACAGAAACTTCTTTTAACATACTACTCACTATACAAAAAAATTGCATAGATGTCTTTGATAAAATTATCAATGAGTATGAATCTCATTTCAATTATAAAATACTAGAGTTTATTACTCTTAAAGAACAATTACAACAAATTAACACCATTGAATGGTTTTATAAGTCATTACATTCATCTTCATCAACAATAAGTGATGCTTATTTACAAAAAACTCAAGAATCTTTATTCCCATTATTTCAACATTGTATAAAAGTGCTTAAATATGCAGATGAATCTTATTTGACTCAACTACATCTATCAGAACATGAAATCAATTTAGAACAATTACTGTTCAGTCTGGATACCATTCTTAAACAATGTCATTCATATATTACTACAACAACAGAAACTGATTTTGCTGATTCTTATCATGAAGATATTGATACTACAACTTCAAG
Organism: Liangdongia dryadoides; assembly: GCA_030579655.1. Classification (NCBI taxonomy): domain Eukaryota; kingdom Fungi; phylum Ascomycota; class Saccharomycetes; order Phaffomycetales; family Wickerhamomycetaceae; genus Liangdongia; species Liangdongia dryadoides. The sequence goes on from JAKTRJ010000015.1 coordinate 134,809, forward strand.
TTGTAGTTCAAGTTATACTACAAAACCATTGTATAAAACTAAAGTTAGTTCTAGTTCAACTGGGGTGTATTCTGAGTCTGGTTATAGAGAATTATGTCATAGTTTATCTGAACTGGATGAAATGTGTGAAAATTGGAGTGAAGATGTTAAAAAATGCGATACTGATTGGGATAATGAGGTTTTTGGGTTGGAAATTATGGTTTGAGATTTTGCATAATATATACATATATATATATGATACTGCATAAAGGTTTAATATAAAATTATAGAGATCATATTATTATAAATTTATTTTGTAATCATATTTTTGTTACATAAAAAACTACTAATATCTTGATATGTTTTATCAACAACATTTATTTTTTTTCTAATTTTGCTGTGTGATTATTATCATTATATATCTTCTTTCAATTCAGAAGGACATATCACAAGATTTTGTTCTAATTACATTGTTATACTTATTATTATTCAAAGTTTGATCAGAGTTCCCACGATTTTTCATTTCCCCACGAAAAAAAAACTGAAGAAATTAAAAAAATAAAAACTTTCACATTCAATACCAACTCATCATAATTAAATAATGTCACTACCACCAGCAAATTCAGATCCACAAATAGAACAAATTAGAGGATTAACTGTCCAAATTTATTCTATTATTTATACATCATTTGATCAGTTAGAAAAAATTGCAAATGCTTTAGAATTATCTTCAAAAAATATAAACAACACAACTTTAAAAAATGATATTGGATGGGCTAAAGAAAGTTTAAATAATGATTCTGAAAAATTGACTAAATTGAAAGAACATATCAAATTTTTAAATGCTTCAGAAACACATACTACTAAAAATGAGCTTTTAACTGTTTTTAAAGAATTTACAGAATTCACTACAAAGATATTACTAGATGATTTTATTCAAACTTTAAAAGGTGTTGCTAGTGTTTCTACACCAGAAGAAAAACAACTTTTATTGTTGAATGGATATTCATTAGATGAAATTGTCAATAAATTAACTAAATTTGAAATATCATTAAAGATTTGTATCACTCCATTAAAAAAATTTAAAACAACTACTCGTTCAGTTGATGAAATTCAAATTCCACAAAATGAATTAGATGAAGCTATTTCAACAACAAGTATGAGAATAATAGATTTGAGAGCAAGAGTAACAGATTTAGAGAACCTATTTCAATAAATTCATTTGATTGTTTACTTTGATACATTTTAGTTAATCTCCGTAGATTAATTCTATAATACGCTTTCGAGAACAAATTGCATGCGTAACCGTCGCAATTACATTACCAAATCGGGAAATTTATAAACACAAAAGAAAATTTATACAGATTTGAATAACCACCTAAAATCACATCAAAAGTTTTAAAAGAAACGAGGCAAATCATAGGATTAAAACTGAAACGTTATTCTTGTTTTTATTTTTCCTTCTTCTTTCTTTGCTTTTTTTCAACAGTTCTCTTCAATCAACCACAAAAACAATACAAAATTCTTTTTAAGGTATTTACCTTTTCATCTTTAAACTTTGCTTCTTTATTCATTCTCCTTGCCCTTCATTGCCAATAATAGATTTATTTCAACGGGCTGGACCTGACTGCTATATATAATATATTTAACTTCCTTACAAACTTAATATTACATATAAGGCTGGTCCTAGAAAATACAAAGAGAATACATATCAATCAAAATTTACAACACATTTCATCATTTCCATTCCCATTTTGATACAACATAACTTTACTCATAAAATTTCATAAACAAAAAAAAAATGGAATCTTTATTTGATGCCACACCTTTGAGAAGTTCTAATAAAACAAATTTAAGATATACAAATACTCAAGGTTCTCCAAAATCAGTTTCAAGAACTAATGAGTCTACATTATCATTAACTTCTCCTACAAAGTTGAATGTTGTTCATTCAGATTGGAAAACTATTAATGAACACAAATCACATCACCATCACCATCATCATAGTCATAGTCATAGTCAATCAAATAACAACTCGAATTCTAATACCAATTCTAACACTCATAGTCGCAGTCAAAGTCAATCCATCACCTCCAACACTGATAGATTTATTCCAACAAGATTCACTTCCACAAATACTAGAGTTGTCAATGAAGAAGTTATGCCACCACCAAATGCATCACCTTCAGAACATATTAAAGCACAATCACAAATTTTTTACAAACAATCAGTTGCAGATGCATGTGGGATTCAAGTTGGTCAAAGAATTTTACAATATCAACCATTACCACCACAAAGTAAATCTACAATTCAATTAAATTTTAATTCATCAAATAATCATAATACCCATTTATTTAAAAAATCCACAATTGATCCAATTAGATCAAGAAAAATATCAAGTAATCCAGAAAGAGTATTAGACGCACCTGGATTTATTGATGATTTTTATTTAAATTTAATTAGTTGGTCTTGTGATAATTATTTAGCCATTGCTTTAGAAAATTGTTGTTATATATGGAATGCATCAAGTGGTTCAGTTTCTTTATTAACAGAATGCAAAGATTTTAATATTACATCAGTTAGATGGTCTGAAGATTCATCATATTTATCTATAGGTAAAGATGATGGATCTATAGAAATATGGGATATTGAATCACAATCAAAATTAAGGACAATGAGAACTAAAAGTGGTATTCGTATCGGTTCACAATGTTGGTCAAATCATTTGGTTACAACTGGTTCTAAAAGTGGTGAAATTTTTATTAATGATGTTCGTATTAAACAACATGTTATTTCAACACTGCAAAATCATGTTGGTGAAGTTTGTGGATTAGAATATAGACGTGATGGATTACAATTTGCAAGTGGATCTAATGATAATACTGTTTGTATTTGGGATGCTAGATCTTGTATACCACAATTTACTAAAACAACTCATACTGCTGCTGTTAAAGCATTAGCATGGAATCCAGATATTAATTCATTATTAGCTACTGGTGGTGGTTCATCAGATAAACAAATTCATTTTTGGAATACCACAACAGGTGCAAGAGTTAATAGTATTGATACTGGATCACAAATTTCTTCATTACATTGGGGTAGTTCAAATTCATTTGGTAAAGAAATTGTTGCAACAGGTGGATATCCAAATAATTGTATTAGTGTTTATTCATTTGATCATAAAATTAAAGTTGCAGAAATTGAAAATGCTCATGATTCAAGAATAATTTCAGGTCAATTAAGTCCAGATGGATCTATTTTAGCAACAGTTGGTGGTGATGAGAATTTAAAATTTTACAAAGTTTTCAATTCAAATAAAAAGGAAAAACCAACAACTTCATTTAGTAATGGTAAACAAATGTCAAAAATAATGACAATTAGATGAAATAAAATGTTTATTTTATTGGATATAAATGTAGTTTATTAATAATCTTGATTCCTCCATTGACCTCAACAGAGAATTAAAACAAGATTTGCGTCAGAAGCCTAGCAGTGCAATGGCAACGACACTATGCAGAAGGACAATGAGCAAGCCCATTAAAAAATCCAACCACCAGAATCCAAAAATAAAGGTAACAATATAAAAGTTCTCAATGAGAACATTTCAGTTGTTACACTGAAAAGAACAGATACTACACTTGATCTAAGCCAAAAGGCAAAGAGATTTAAGGAAATAAAATAAAACTGGAAAGAAAGTAAAAAAAACGTAATGAGATATTTATAGTAAAAAAATAATTTCTTGGTGTTTGGATGTTTAGTAAGGGCGGGTGGCGTATTGTTGGTTTGCGCACACTACATTGGAGGGTAATATGTTCTAATAGATAATTATATATGAATATAATAAAAGAAGAGCAAGATATTATGTGAAAAGTTTGTAGTGATACTAAATAGTTTACAATTGTATTAAACTTATAGTGTCATTAAACACCCCCTTTTTTTTCTGAATATTAAATAAAAGTTCAAGTGAAATATCCCATTTCATCCTTACACCATTCTGTATTTTGTTGATGAAAATCACTGGACTGGGGAGTAGTAAAATAAACAACGTATTGAATTGGGTTAATAGAGAGACAATTTCATATTGAAGAGGAAAGACAAAGATAAATTGATAAATATCATATACGTTCATTATTGGTTCATAATAAGTGTGTTTTTATTTATGGGATGTTTTTTTTTACTGATTAATTTATTAACTTTGTTTTAGCACAGTTGTCATCATCATGTCTGAAGAACCAACCATTGAATCCAGATTAAAATCAACACATTTGCATAGTAATAGTATTAACACCATAGATGGTGAAAGTGAACCAACTATTGATGAAAAAGTAGATGATAATGAAACTTCATCATTAGATGATGTTGCAACAAGACAAAGAAATTCAGTTCATTCAATTAGATTATTTTTAAAATCTAAAACTTCATATGATGTTTTACCAGTTTCATATAGATTAATTGTTCTTGATACTTCATTATTAGTTAAGAAATCATTAAACATTTTATTACAAAATAACATTGTTTCAGCTCCATTATGGGATCCAAAAACTTCAAGATTTGCTGGATTATTAAATTCATCAGATTTTATTAATGTTATTCAATATTATTTTCAAAACCCAGATAAATTCGAATTTGTTGATAGATTAACATTAAATGGATTAAAAGATGTTGAAAAAGCTATTGGTGTTGAACCTATTGATCGTGGATCAATTCATCCATTTAAACCATTATATGATGCTTGTGTTAAGATGCTTGAAGCTAGATCCAGAAGAATCCCATTGATTGATGAAGATGAGGATACACATAGAGAAATTGTTGTTAGTGTGCTTACGCAATATCGTATTTTAAAATTTGTTTCATTAAATTGTAAAGAGGTTGATGATTTAAAAATGCCATTAAAAGATATTGGGATCATGACTAATCAAAAGATTTCATCAGCTACCATGGGGACACCAGTTATTGATGTGATACAGTTATTAAGTCATGGTAGTGTAAGTTCCATTCCTATTGTTGATGATCAAGACCGATTGATTAATGTTTATGAAGCTGTTGATGTATTAGGTTTAATCAAAGGTGGAATCTATAACGATCTAAGCTTAAGTGTTGGTGAAGCTTTAATGAGACGTTCTGATGATTTTGAAGGTGTTTATACATGTACCATCAATGAAAAATTAAGTACTATTATGGGGATTATAAGAAAATCTAGACTGCATAGATTATTTGTTGTTAATGAAGATGGGAAATTAGTTGGTGTATTAACATTAAGTGATATTTTGAATTATATATTATTTGGTGAACAGTGAATATATAGTATATTAAATAAAACTCCATTATTAGAATTTGTGAACCGATTTCCGCAAAGGGTAAAAAAACTGTGGAATTTTACTGTGGCCGGCCATAATCATTTTTTTCTTATCAACGATGATTCAATTAATAATATAAAAAAACCAAATGGACGAGAATTTTGTAAATTTAATATTGTGTTATTATAATTATATCAATATTAACTGATCGGGTCCTATTTTTATTAATAGAATGAAGTGTTGATTGTTTTATTATTACTTTATTACATTTATATCTCTTATCAGTACATTAATCTGAGCAAATTATACAATCATGTCTACAGATCCAATACAAGATCCATGGGATATAAAACCTGGAGTTAAACAAGTTACTCCAAGAGGGATCATTGCTGGGTTATTGATCGGTTCAATAGTACTTATTTCAAATTTCCAATTTGGTTTACAAACAGGTTGGGTTTCAATGATGTCTTTACCTTCTGCATTATTAGCATTTGCTATTTTTAAAAATTTACAAAAAAAATTAAGTTATAAATTTACAGATGTTGAAAATGTTTTCATTCAAAGTATTGCTGTTGCTGTTGGTACTGGTCCTTTAGCATATGGATTTGTTGGTGTTATTCCAGCTATTGAAAAATTTTTAACAAAAGAAGAATCGGGGATTAATAAAATTATAAATTTTAGTTTATTAGAATTAATAGTTTGGTCTATTGGTCTTGGATTTTTTGGTATTTATTTTGCTGTTCCTTTAAGAAAACAAGTTATTATTAAAGAAAAATTACCTTTTCCTTCAGGTTCTGCAACTGCTACTTTAATTTCTGTTTTACATAATAGTGAAGTCCGTGATGAATCTCCAAAATCAAGTAGATCAAATACTATTGTTGAAACTACAACTGAAATACCAGAAAGATCTGATTCAGCTTCTGATTCTTCAATTTTAAATTCAAGTTCAATCAAAGAATTAGAACAATCTTTTAAATACAACAAATCCATAAATTCATTATTAACAACTTTTTCAATTTCTTCATTATATACACTTATTGCATATTTTTTCCCAATATTAAAAGAATTACCAGTTTTTGGTTCAACTTTAGCTAAAAATTATTTATGGACTTTACAACCTTCACCAGCTTATATTGGTCAAGGTATGATTATGGGATTACCAACAGTTTCATATATGTTATTTGGTGCTATTTTAGGTTGGGGTGTTTTAGCACCATTAGCTCAATATAAAAGTTGGGCTCCTGGTGCTATTGATGATTGGAAAACTGGTGCTCAAGGTTGGATCATGTGGGTTTCTTTGGCTGTTATGGTTGCTGATAGTATCACTAGTTTTTTAGTTGTTACTATTCAATCAATTTATAAATTTTATAAACAAACTATTAATGATAAAAGAAATAATGAATTGGAAAGATTATTAGATGAAGATACAGAAAATGGAATTAATGATAATGAAATTTATCATGAAGAAGTTTCACAAGAAATTAGATCTGAATATTTAGTTGGTAAAAAAACTGTTATTATTGGAATGATTGCATCTTCAATATTATGTATTGTTTCATTTGTTTGGTTATTTGGAACAAAAATTGTTCCAATATATTCATTAGTTTGTGCTGTGATATTAGCAATGTTTTTATCAGTTCTTGGTGTTCGTGCTTTGGGTGAAACTGATTTAAATCCAGTTAGTGGGATTGGTAAATTATCACAATTATTATTTACATTTATTATTCCAAAAGATCATCCTGGTGCAGTTTTAGTTAATTTAGTTGCAGGTGCTATAGCAGAAGCTGGAGCTCAACAAGCTGGTGATTTAATGCAAGATTTAAAAACTGGTCATTTATTAGGAGCTTCACCAAAAGCTCAATTTATTGCTCAATTAATTGGAACTATTTGGAGTGTTGTATTAAGTGCAATTATGTATAAAGTTTATAATTTGGTTTATGAAATTCCAAGTAAAACTTTTAGAATCCCAACTTCAACTATTTGGATTGATTGTTCAAGATTAGTTACTGGTAAAGGTTTACCACCTTATGCTTTTGAAGTTTCAATAATATTTGGATTAATATTTGGTGGTATTTCAATAATTAAAAATGTATTTAAAACCCATCCTTTAATTGGTGATAAATTAGTTTGGTTACCAAGTGGTGTTGCTGTTGGTATTGGTATTTATAATACACCAAGTTTTACAATTGCAAGATTTATTGGTGGTGTAATTTCATATATTTGGTTAAAAAGAACTGGAAATTCTCATGATGGTAAAACTTCAATGATTGTATTTAGTAGTGGGTTGGTTTTAGGTGAAGGAATGTTTAGTATTGTTACAATGATCTTTACTAGTTTAAAAGTTCCACATTTTTAATGATATACATTTATTTATTATTATTATTTGCAAGTTGTTTTTTCCTTAATTCTTTGTATTGAGCATCTCTTGTAAATTCAACTCTACTTAAGAAATCTTGTTTATCCAAATATCCATCTTTTGTATGTTGACTTAATTCATCATTAATACCTTCTTTATCAACAAATTTTGCAAAATCTAATTTAGATTTTTGTAAAGTATTAAACTTTGGTTTAATTGAACCATTAATAATACCTTCTAATAATGGAGGTCTTTTATAAATTTTTCTTAATTTTTGACCATGTTCATTAACTGCAATAGATGATTCTTCTTTATTATCTTTTTGATCATTTGATTCAATTTTTTTAACTTTATGATTTTTTAAATATTCTTTAGCTTCAGCAGATTCAATATGAACCAATTTATCTTCAGTTACTAATTCTCCAGCAAATTCATAACTTCTTTTAATTTTAATCATTTCATTATTACCCATGGGTATTGGTTTATCTATTGAAGGACCAGGTGAAGATGAACTATACCTATATTGTAATCTTTGTTCGGATTGTTGTTGTAATAACTTCCAAGCTTCATCTATATCAACAGTTGATTTTTCTTGTGAAACGTCTTTATATTGTTTTGAAGATTGTTCTTTAGCTCTTTGAGTTCTTGTTTTAATTAACCCACCAGAAGCATTTTCTATTGATTTGTATTGATTTGATTCTTTTGTACTAATTTCTTGATCTTCATCATCCTCACTTTCACTGGGTATACCATCTGGATTGAAATCTTCATCTTCATCTTCATTATACTCATCATCAACATTTTGTTGTTCTTTAAGTTCTTCTTCACTTGACATATTTTAAACTAAAAAAAAAGTGTTAATTTTGATCATCTCTTGCTAATTGAATTAACAATAACCAACTCTAATAAACTTCTTCTTCTTCTTCTTCTTCTTCTTTTTTTATCAATAATTTATTAATCAATTTAAAATTATTTTAAATCTTTTCAAACGCGAATAAACTCCTTAGAAATAAACAACACTTTTATAGTTCCATATAAAAGACAACTTCACTTGAAGATACAATTGCAATGCTCAAGAGAAAGAACGAAGAGTCTAGTGACAATTCTGCTAAAAGAGTTGCTCTGGATGCTGAATTAATAGAAGATGTTGATATTGAAGATTCTGATTCAATAAACAACAATTCAAATGAAAATAACAACGAAACTGATCAAGGAGAAGAAAGAACAGTTTCATCTCATAAAGTTAATAACAATGAAGATCCAACTTATGTTCATTTTAGAATGCTTTGTCAAGTTAAAGAAGCTGCTTTAGTTGTTGGAAAAGGTGGTGAACGAATTAATCATATTAAAGAATCAAGTGAGACTCGTATTAATGTTTCTGAAAATATTAGAGGTATAACTGAAAGAGTTATTCATGTTAGAGGTCCTGCAGAAAATGTTGCAAAAGCTTTTGGATTAATAACTAGAGCTATATTAGATGAAGAAGAAGGTGTACCTTCAAATGCTGAATCTCATCAATTTAATTTAAAATTATTAATACCACATCAAGTTATTGGATATGTTATTGGAAAACAAGGTGCTAGATTTAGAGAAATTGAAGAAAATTCAGCAGCAAAATTAAATGCTTCATCAAATTCAATGCCTTTTTCAACTGATAGATGTTTAACTATAGCTGGAGTTGCTGATGCTATTCATATTGCAACTTATTATGTTGCTCAAACAGTAATTGAACATAAACCTTTAACTAAAGGTAAAATTATATTTTATAATCCTGGGAATCCAATGGCTAATATCCCAAATACTGGTTTACCAAATAATCCAATGTTGATGAATAATTTTTTACAATATGGTCAAATACCTACTCCATTTGATCCAAATATGATTCAATTCTCAAGATATCAAAGAAATAATCATAGAAATAATAATAATAATCATAATCATCATATTCATAACAATCATAACACTCAAAATAATCAAAATAACATTATAAATACCCAAAATAATAACAATTCAAGAAATATCATTGGTACTCCATCTCCATTTGGAATCGCAATGAACCCAATAACGTTACAAATAGGAGCAAGTCAAATAACTCAAGAAATTTATATTCCAAATGAATACGTTGGAAATGTTATTGGTAAAAATGGGAAAAGTATTAAACAAATTAAAGAATCATCTGGTTCAAGAATACAAATTGCTGATCATGAACCTGGTGTTCAAGAACGTAAAATTACATTGATAGGATCAAGTGCTGGAAATCAAACTGCTATTTTTTTGATCAATAACAGAATTGAAACTGATAAAAAAAGTAATGAAGCTAAAGCTTTAAAACAGCAACAGCAACAGCAAGATGCTGAAAATTGAATTCAAAAAAATAAAGTATACAAAAAACTAAGAGAGAATGGATTTTTTTTTTTATATTTCGTGCTATTAGAGATTTTTGCTTATGATATTATTATGTTTTATTTATTCTTTTTGTACTATATTCATCTTTTTTTCTATATTACATTTCTATTCACTTTTTATGTTTAATTTCTTTTTGAATTTAACCAATTGATAAAATCAAAAAAAATTGAACATGTTAATCTAGCATTCTTTTTTTTAAACCATTTCTTTAATAATTCACCATATAAATCAATTACATCATCAATGGCATCAATATCAATTTGAATCAATTGTTTAGCAATAAATATAGAACATTGAGAGCATGATAAGTTGTAATCATTTGTATTACTTAATTTCAATAAATCTTCATGAGTACTTTTCAAAATATCTAATAATTCTTCACTTGCAATTCTTGTTTCATTTGGGTTAATATCAATCTTAGCTTTACAAACCCTTGTTTTCAATAATTTATGAATCTTTGCACCTAAAGCTTTATCCATAGTCAATCTTAATCCATATAATAAAGGTTCAACCATACTAATAATTAATTCACTAGTTGGATTTTTTTTAACATAAATTTCTAATAAATCAACAACACGAGTCTTAAATAAAACAATATTTGTACGAGCTTCTTGAACTTCAAGTTTACGCTTATTACCTGTCTTGACTGTATCTAAAGCATCACGACGTTGTTTGAAAATTCTTGATAATTGATCATCAATTTCCATCATTTGTTCATCATCCATTGATTCATCTGAAAAATCATCATCTGAATCTGAAGAATCAAGTTCTGAATAATGAACTTCACCATCATGTTGTGGTAACTTCAAGGCTTCTGCTAATGCTAAATTGGTTTTCTTTTCAACCTCTTCAATGAAATCTTTGTTGTCTTTTGGAGTTTCTTCAGAATCAGAATCAGAATCAGAATCAGAGTTTTCAGAGTTTTCAGAATCAGATTCATCTTCATCAGAGTGATGATGTTCATGATCATGATTATGATCATGTTCATGTTCTTTATCCTCATCTTCATCTTCATCTTCATCCTCATCTTCATCAACAAATTCATCTTCACCTTCAAATAAAGCAGCTTGACCTTCTTTATTTTCTTTAGTTTCTAAAACATCATATAATAATTGTAAAGATGGAGCTTCAACTTTATCACAAAAATTCTCCCAAACAATCAAACTTAATTTTTTCAATAATGCAGATTTTTGTGATAAGAAATTTAATAAAATTTCCACAATACCAATAACACTTTCTTTTGATTCCTCGTCTTCTTCTTCATCTTCATCTCTTTCTTCTTTTTTCAATTCATAATAATAATCAATTAATTCTTGTAATGTACCCATTGATTCAGGATCACCAGAAAATAATTGTAATGTAACCATTGATAATAATAATTCAAAAATTAGTAATTTGGAATTATCGTTATATTTTGAACTTTCTCTTTTGCATCTAATTTTTTTTAAAACTTTTAATGCTTTATCTTTGATATTAGTAATTTCTTCATCAAATTGAGAAATTGGTTGTAAACCATCTTCAATTAATTTATTCAAAACAATTAATCCTTTATATGACCAAGTTTGTCCATCACTACGTTCAACATTAATAACATCTCCAAGAATAGAATTCAATCTTTCTGTAGCAAATTCATGAATATTTTCGGAATATTGATCTTCTTCTTCATTATCATCACCAATGGTTTTCTTAAAAAATGCAACTCTAACTAAAGCTTTCAAAATATTATCAACCCATTCAACATCATTATTCTTAGTAACAATGGTTTTCTTTTGTCTAACTAAATGTAAAAGTTGATCAATTGACCATTTCATACATTTTTCTTCATCTTCTTTAGTGTCTCCAATTGGGTTTTCTAATATTGAAATAAAAATATTTGCTAAATCTTTAATGTTTTCTGTATTATTAATTAAACCTTCAATGGTTTTTGATTTTGTTAATCTATCAAATTGTAATGTACCATTATCACCTAATAATAAAGTCTTGATAGTCGGGATGGTTTTTTCTGGTTGTTCTTTAGTAACTTCTAAAATTGATAATAATGCCTTCTTAGCAACTTTATTTAATAATCTATTGTTATCAGAAGATTGATTGATTAATGTTCTTGTAAAATTTTTAGAAAATAAGCTTGAAATAAATTCAATAGGAACATTTGCATAAAATAATTCAAAAATTTGGAAACCAGAAAATTTACGTTCATGTGAAGCTTTTTCATTAAAGAAACTTTCATCAATAACAATTTTCCAAAAATCAGGAATTGAAACATATTCAGAAACAGTTGATGATGTTCCATTATTGTGTTTAGATTTTTTGGATTTTTTATCAGAATGTTTTTTTCTTTTCTTAGAATTTAAGGAATCTTCATCCTCATCATCTTTTGATTGATTAACATCAATTAAAGATTGAAGTAAAATTGGCCAAACAAAATGTAAACGTGGTTGCCAATTTCCCTTTGATTTAACCTTTGAATTTTGTTCTTCATCTGTTGGTATATCTTTCAAAACCTTAGTTAATAATGATAAATTTTGTTTATTTAATGGGTCTGCATTTTTCCAATTATTATTTTTAAATTCAAAATTTGATAGTTTCCCGATTCTAAATGATGAAGGAACCCATAAATAAATAGCTAACCCTTCAGTAGTTAGAGATAATTGATTTTCATCTAATTTAATAAAGATATATTCCAAATGATTATCACTCAAATTAACAATTGTATCTTTAATAAATCTAAATAAAGTGAATAAACAAGGTTCTCTAATCCAAGATTTTGACACTGCTAAATCAAATAAATTATCAACAACTAGTTTAAAATCACTTAAATCAACATGCTTATCGAAAATACCAGCATTTAAATTGACTAAACATTGTAAACCAAATAATTTCCCAAATAATACTGCACGTTCTTCTTTACCATTCATGGATCCAGAAACTTTGTTATCAGCACTAATTAAATCAATCAGTTGTTTAACAGTGATTTTTCCTTCAGTATATCTTATGTTGATTAGCTCAGTTAAACAAGTTGAAAATCCTAGCCTTGAAGCCCCTCTAGAAGAAGATAAACCTTTAATTAATCTAGTTGTAGCATATTCCCATTCTTGATCATCATCGGCTTTGACTAATTCATCGATCAAAGCAACAGCTGCATCGATTCTTTCCTGTTCAATTTCACTGCTCAGTCTGTAATAGTGATCTCTAGAGACTGACATGGTACCTTAATAAAACAACGTGTTTATCTTTTTAAAAACAATCTCATCTCATCTCATCTCATCGCACCTCAGTGCTTCGAGATATAAATTTATTCATTATATCATTACCCGTATTTTTAAATTTCCCATTTTGGCTACTTACAATCCCATTACACAACTAAATATATTTATTTCCCCAATTAGGCAGTCAACCCCTTCTACGCGTAAATTTCAGCACAGAATCAAATTTTCCCAAATTTTCCAACGAAAAGAAAATAAGCGGTTTAAACACTAGAGAGTTTTAATTAAATATTATCAATTGAATCAACTATTCAAAACAAATATTTACAAAATGTCTGCTACCTGGAGAAAAGCTGGTTTTTCGTAAGTGATGAAACTGATATCTTTTTGGTGATTGTGTAGTTAATCCAATTGGACACAATTGAATAATTATTTAACAACACCCCTTTTTTGGAATAATATTAACAATAAATCTATAGATTCAACAAATACTTGCAAATTGCTGCTCAAACCACCAGAAACTCATTAAAATCTGAATTAAAAGATGCTAATGTTATTTCCAGAGGTACTACTGAAGTTAATATCGTCAAGTTTGAAAACGGTGTTGCTTCTGAACCAAAACCATTAAAGCCATAAATTAATTGACTTTTTCAACAAAAATAACAACAAATAACAATTAACAACACCATTCAAATTCAAACTGGTTTATGGATTTATGATGAAATGATGTAAAGATTAAAATAAAAAGAATTCAATTGAATAAAGATTTGTAGTTTTATTTTAATAGTAGTTTAATTACGTATTACGTCGCGGTGATACGGAGCGAGTCATTTTTAAAACTTTGAAACTTTTTAAACAAGAAATAACTTGAATACGTAATTAAACATTTTTAGAATAATTTATTTCACTGTTGATAAGTTCAAAGTTGTTGTTTCCCTTCCATATTCACGTTCCATATATCCCATTCCAATTCATGACAATTAATTAAAAAGATTTCACGGTAAAGAATCAAATCTACATCAAAACAAAACTACATCAAAACAAAAAATACAACAAAACAGACAAACAATGTTCATATCCCTTGTCAAGAAAAGGGTAGGAGCATCCATTGAATCGTATGGCCATGGTACTGTTCGTTCTTTGTTCCATCAACAACAAGCATCGATGTTGAAAAATCGAGTTTCAAATATTTCATACCAACCAAAAACAATCATATCACAACTACGTTTTTACACAACTAAACCTGATAATATAAAACAACAACCACAGCTTACAAATGCCGAAATTTTGGAAAAAGCTGAAGCAATGGCTAAAGTTGAAAAGGAAAAAGCTGCTGCTCAATCAAAAGAATTAGCTTCTGCAACTGCAATGGCTTCTGCATCTTTACAATCTTCTCCTCCACCAACTAAAAAAAAATTAAGAAGAGTTGTTACTGAAGCTCCTCCATTACCTGAAGAAGATGAAAATAAAGGTGGTGGTTGGAAAGAATTAAAAAGATTATTTAAATTTGCCCGTTATGATGGGAAATTATTAGCTGGTGCTGTCTCTTTATTATTAATTTCTTGTACAATTGGAATGATGTTACCAAAATCTTATGGTATGGTTTTAGATGCTACTAAAAATATCATTGATGGTGAATTACCTCCAATCATCTTTGGGTTATCTTTATATGAATTTGTTGGTTGTTTAGCTGCTTTAATTACTTGTGGAATTGGTGCTAATCATTTAAGAATTTATTTATTACGTATTCTTGGTGAAAAATTAGTTGCAAGATTAAGATCTAGAGTTATTAAAAAAACTTTCTCACAAGATGCTGAATTTTTTGATGTTCATAAAGTTGGTGATTTGATTTCTAGATTAAGTTCTGATGCTTACGTTGTTTCAAGAGCTTTAACTCAAAACATTAGTGATGGGTTTAGATACTTATTAAATGGTTCTTTTAGTGTTGGGATGATGTTTTTAATTTCACCACATTTAGCTTCATCCATTTGTATTTTTGTTCCAATTATTATTTATGGTACTCATATCTTTGGTAAAAAAGTTCGTGCAATTTCAAGAGGAATTCAAAATGCTACTGGTAATTTAACTAAAGTTGCTGAAGAACAATTAAATGGTATTAAAACTGTTCAATCATTTGTTGCCGAATCAAAAGAAGTTCATAAATATAATGGTGCTATAAGGAATGTGTTTGCATTAGGTAAAAAAGAAGCATTTTTAAATGCATCTTTTTGGACAGGTACTTCTTTTGTCAATGATTCTTCTTTCTTAATCATGTTATGTTATGGTACTCATTTGATTTTACAAGGTTCTATCAGTATTGGTGATTTAGCTGCTTTTATGATTTATGCTGAATATTGTTCAAATGCATTATTAGGTATATCAACTTTTTATTCTGAATTAATGAAAGGTTCAGGTGCTGCTTCTCGTTTATTTGAATTATTAGATAGTGAACCTGCAATTAATTCAACAACTGGTGTTCCATTAACTAAAAAACCTATTGGTGAAATTGAATTTAAACATGTTCAATTTGCATATCCAACAAGACCAAAAATTCAAATTTTTAAAGATTTAAATTTTAAAATCCCTGCAAATTCAAACGTTTGTGTTGTTGGTCCTTCTGGTCGTGGTAAATCTACAATCACTCAATTATTATTAAGATATTACGAACCAACTGGTGGTGAAGTTTTATTAGATGGTAAAGATATCACTAAATATAATGCTAGATCTTTAAGAAGATTCTTGGGTGTTGTTCAACAAGAACCTATTCTAATGTCTGGTACTATTCGTGATAATATTACATATGGGTTAAAAGATATTGAAGTTGATGAAGATGAAATTATTACAGCTGCTAAAAAGGCTAATTGTCATGATTTTATTGAAAAATTCCCTGAAGGTTATGATACTGTCATTGGTCCAAGAGGTGCTTTGTTATCTGGTGGTCAAAAACAAAGAATTTCCATTGCTAGAGCTCTAATTAAAAATCCATCAGTTTTAATCTTGGATGAAGCTACCAGTGCTTTAGATTCAAAGAGTGAATATGCAATCACTCAAACTTTACAAGAGTTAATGAAGAGTGAAAATTTAACTACAATTTCAATTGCTCATCGTCTATCCACTATACGAACAGCAGATATGATTATCGTCTTGGGTTATGATGGTAAAGTTGCTGAAATTGGTAAATTTGAAGAATTGTATAGTGATCCAGAAAGTGCATTGTACAGATTATTAAATGAAGATAAAGGTGAAATGGAACCAAAAAATAGTGAAAAATCTGAACATTCAAACATGAATTATGATTTCCCTCAAGAATTACAAGATGATTATATTAAGAAAGAAGTTATTCAAAAAGTTTTTGAAGAATTAAAATTCGATGATGCTGAAATCCCAAGAACTTTACAAACTGCACCAAAAGCTGCACCAAAACCAGTTGCTGTTAAGCATTGAAATACCATACTCATATTTATATATTATATAGTTTACATTTTTTACGTTATATACGACCTTGATGAACAGGTAGAAAAAAACGGGATTTGAATGTAAAAATGTACTGTGATGTGCTTTATGCGTATTTCTGTCTAAATGATGTACATTTTTATGCGAGTTTGACTATCACCACAGTATCCGGGTAATTTGTTTGTTTACTTTTCCATCAGTGATGTAAGAAAAAAGTAAACAAAAAAAATATAACTGAGAGCAAAAAGAACCAAACTTTTAAGAACTAGCTGAAAAAAAAAAAGAAACAGACACAAAGGAACAATACACAATGAGTGAGGCGGTGAAGTTCTCAGAAATACTCAACAACAGTATCGAGTTCAACTTTTTTAGGGCAATTCGGGAACTTGAACCATTTGATTTACAAAGATTGGAAGCTGTCATTGATAATGTGCTGGTTTATTTAGAAAAGGTTAATGAAAGCTTTGCACAAGTTGATTCCTTGAATGATCGTCATAAAAGAGATTTGTACTGGTTATGGGAAGGGAAAACAAAATTTTATGAGATTTATAGAAATATTGACTCTATAGATTCAATAGTGTCACAAACGTTAAATTTACTTGAGGCTAATATTGATACCGATCCTTTAATAGTGGATTGTGGGGTTTTTGATAAATTAAATCTGTTGAATGAAACTAGCTTACAAATTAAAAAAAAAGATTTAATAGTGTTAAAATCATATGTTGATACTGCAATTGAATATTATGATATTTACAACGTTACAATGGATCTAATTAATAATGAATTGGAAAATTGTTTGAAAGCTTGTTTCAGGATTCATGAGAAGAGATTCAGCTCTCCAGTTCGTCATGCACCAAGTTTCAATCTGGAAATGTTGACAAAAAAATTACTTCAACAAAAATCATCAAACTTAAGACTACCACTATTAAATGATATTGACAAAGAATTGTATGAAGAATATCTGGACTTGAAAAATATTGTGGAACCTCTAAGAGCTAGTTTGATTTTCATTCCAACAAGAATTGATGAATTCAAAAGTAAAAATGAAAATTTACCAAAGGTCAATATTCTTAAACTAAATGAAAAATATGAATCTTTATTAAAACAGTTGAAATTCTTGGAAAATGAAGTTAGGGACTTGAAGTACGAACTGGTTGATAAAAGATGGAATGAAATTTTTAGTTACTTAAATACTGAAATGGGATTTTTAATTTCTTCTGTTGCAAAAGATGTTCCAAAATTATCTGAATATGCAGCTACTGAAAACACGTCTGAATTTAAACATCAAATTGTGAAAAGATATAAGTACAGTAGTGATATTGTGGAAAATACTTTTACAATTATTAACCAGGCTATTGATGAACAATTAATGGATTTTGCTATTGTGGAGAAAAGTAATGAATTAGCTGAACGATGGCTAAATTTAAAAAACTCAGTTCCAGAAGAATTATTAGAGAAGTTAGAGAATGCCAGTGATGGTAGCACCAGTCCTGTTAGTTTGGTTATTGATGATGATTCATTGGCATGTGACTATATGGATGAAACTTTAAGAGATTTTAAAAAATTATCTTTGCAGGATGGTCATAAAAAATATTCTTTTGAAGATGAAACAAAATCTTTAAGATTAACCCCAATACGAAACAAGAAGAAATCCAAAGCTGGTCAATTACTAATGGGTAAAATGAATTTAAGACCAATTTTGATTGAAAACGACCCTTCATCTATAAGAAAGCCATCTGAGTTACAACAGCAGAAGGAAAAAGAAATTGCAAGGCAACAAACTTTACAGACGCTTTCTGAATCTGAACCTAGTGAAAACTCATCAGAATCTGATAATTTGACTGTGAAAAATGTTCTTGGTGAAAGTGATAAATATAATATTATCGATAATTCACCATTGAAACTTAAATCTGAAACATCTACAACAATGAATTTCAACAAGATACCTGAACTAAAAACTTCTTTGAGGAAAAATTCAAATGGTTCAAATACCTATAAACTTGACTATGCACCTGTTCAAACACCAATTACGAATGAAAGTAAGAATGAACAAATTATTGATGATGAACATAATGTTTTTATGAGCCCAATGAGAGTTGACTCTCTTAATAAAAATAAAGAACCTGATTTGAAGCTTTCAAGATCTGGAAGTTCAAATACATCAACAAAAGGAACGCCCTCAATCGATGATATTGCTTTGAAACCATCTAAGCTTCCGTTACCTTCAAGATTTACATCACCGGATCACTTACCACCTTCAAGAATCCCAAGACCAGCTTCAAGAATGGGGAAATTTGATAGAGAAACTTCAGTTTCAAGATTAGGTCAAAGACCTTCTTCCAGACTATCGACTTCAAGACCTTCATCAAGAACTTCATCCAGATCGACTTCAAGATCTTCTTCGAGACCTGGTTCTAGTTTGGGTATCAGGAGTAGTTTCCCATCTCATAATGTCTCTGAAAGACCTTCAACTTCTCTGGGTTACTCTAGAATTTCAATGTCTGATAGACCACCTTCAAGGATTGGTGTTTTAAACCCAACAAGATTGTCACCAATTCCACAAACTCCATCGAGACCTCAGTCATCTTTAGGAACAACAACACGCAGATCAATGTTACCACAGCCAACACCCATCAAAGAACTAATGGGTGGTGGTGGAAGCAGTTACTCTTTATCAAGTGGTAGAAGAAGAACTATAATAGGTGGATTATCATTTCAAAGTCAACTATCTCCTCCAAGAATGAGACCTCCATGGAAGGCTTAAATATGAACATTAATGATGCATAGGAAAATAATGATTGATGGATTAACATATACCTTGTAGACTTAATTTGTTTCTTGATTTTATCTATTTCAGGTTCGATTCCCTGGAGTTCGAATAAATTTCTTGTTTTTTTTTTGAAAATTTTAATGCAGAAGAAAAAAAAAAATTATGCGATGAGCTTAAAATGACATTATTGAATTAAAAATCTTCTCAACTAATTATAGGAAACCTTGAAGAAACGAATCAAACATGGCAAAAGTAGCTAAGAAGAAGTTCTCCTCTGGTGATAACAAACAAGTTTCAGCTGAAAAGCATATGCAATCAGTGTTCAAGTTCAACACTGATCTAGGTCAACATATTTTAAAAAATCCATTGATTGCACAAGGTATTGTTGATAAAGCACAAATCAGACCTTCAGACATTGTTTTGGAAGTTGGTCCAGGTACTGGTAATTTGACTGTCCGTATTTTGGAACAAGCTAGAAAAGTTGTTGCTGTTGAAATGGATCCAAGAATGGGTGCTGAATTAACTAAAAGAGTTCGTGGTACTCCTGGTGAAAAAAAATTAGAAATCATGTTGGGTGATTTTATGAAGACTGAATTGCCATATTTTGATATCTGTATAAGTAATACTCCTTATCAGATTTCTTCTCCTTTGGTTTTTAAGTTAATTAATCAACCAAGACCTCCAAGAGTTTCAATTTTAATGTTTCAAAGAGAATTTGCACTAAGATTATTAGCTAGACCTGGTGATTCATTATACTGTAGATTATCTGCCAATGTCCAAATGTGGGCGAATGTTACACATATTATGAAAGTTGGTAAGAACAATTTCAGACCCCCACCACAAGTTGAATCCAGTGTTGTTAGAATAGAGATCAAGAATCCAAGACCAAAAGTTGATTATAATGAATGGGATGGTTTATTAAGAATAGTGTTTGTCAGAAAAAATAGAACAATTGCGGCTGGTTTTAAATCTACAAGTGTTTTAGAAATTTTAGAAAAAAATTACAAAACTTATTTGGCATCTGTTGATGATGATGCCATGATGGTTGAAACTAATGGTAAGAAAGGTGGTATGTTAGATATTGTTAAAGCTAAAATTGAACAAGTCTTGACTGAAACCGGTTTAGGTGAAAAGAGAGCAGGTAAATGTGATCAAAATGATTTCTTAAAATTATTGTATGCTTTCCATCAAGTTGGTATCCACTTTGCATAAGCAGTTGAAATAAACTACGAAATTAGAATTTGTATAATAGAGGAGGATTAAAACTGTAAATTATTATTTAATACGTTATACATGAGTTATTATTACGTGTGTTTGAAGATCATCTTCTCTTGGTTGTCTTTGTAGTGTCTTTCTCTATAACTTCATCAACACCACCAAGTTCTTCCAATTTATCTTCTTCGATACGAACTTGATCTCTTCTTTCCCACCAACGATCTTGACACAGATCAAATGATTTCTTTTTCAAATGTTTACCACGAGCATCCCTATTATTTGAAATAGCCCATTCCAAAAATTGTGCACCAGTTCTAACATAGAAAGCCCTCAAAGTTTCAAATGCCTTTGGATGTGGTAACCAAGGTCTTGGATCTGGAATTTCTGGTTCCTCTTCTTCTACTAATTCTTCTTCCTCTTCTTCTTCTTCAGCAACCAATTTCTTATCTTCAGGTTCTTCCTCATCATCATCTTCTTCATCATCTTCATCATCTTCATCGAACTCATCCTCATCTTCTTCCTTGGTAGCATTTTCAATATCTTTCAAGTCTTCCCAGTAAATCTTCAAACCATCTAATTTACCCAAATCAACAGAATATAAACTATCAATACTATAATCTTTTTCACCAAGTTCCCAAACACCACCAAAGATAAACAACGTGTCATCGACAACTGTTGTTGAAGCATTAAATCTTGGATGTGGCAAAGAAGTAACAACTGGATATTCGTTATGATTTTTTTCTTCATTTTCAGAACCATCAGTATCCTTCTCTTCAGAATCTTCTCCTTCAGCTTCAGTTTTTCTTAATTCTTGTTCAATTTCATCATCATCATCAGAATTATCACCTTCATCATTTAATTTAGCTTTTGCTAAAATAGAATTCAACAATTCTTCTAAGTCATCATCTCTATTTTGTTTCTTTATTTTTTCCTGTTTCTTTTTTTGAGCTCTTAATGCCAAAGAGTACCATCTGTTGGTTTCAATATTATAACTAAATAAATCATTATAGAAAACAGAATCTAAAGATTCTTCAGTTTCTTCATAATCATAAACACCACCAAATAAGATACCTCTACCTTTATGATGAACCATTGAACATCCAACTCTTGGAGAAGGTTGGAACCCTTGTTTCTTACGTCTTTCCCATCTGATAGCACTTAAATCACTTTTCATTTTTAACATCCAACAATCTGTTAAAATCTTACCTTTTTGTAAGCCTTTCCCAGCTTTAATTTTACAATAACCACCCCATAATACAGCACCATCGGCACATGGTATTAAAGAGTGACCAGATCTTGCATCTGGAACTGGATGATTTGGTGGAAATTCAATTTGCTTCCATTTATAACTGGTGATATCAAAAACCCATAAATCATTTAAATAAGTTGTTGAAGTACCTAAATCTCTAAACCCACCAGATAAAATGAAATAATTTTTCCAAACGGTAATTCTATGACCAGATCTTGCACTTGGACCATTTTTTTGTTCAATTTTCGTCCATTCTTTTGTGGTGGCATCTAATAACCAAGTATCAGAATAATGATAAAAAGTGTTTTGCTTTGGACTTGAAAATTCACCACCATGAATTAAAATGACACCACTTGGGTGAGCAGCAATGGCTGCTGAAGATCTAGGCATTGGACTGTTTTTAGAAGTGATTCTTTTCCAATTATCTGAATCCAATGAATAAATAAATAAATCGTTATAAAAAGATGAAATTGAATCAACAGTATTTTCACCACCAAATATGAATAATTCTCTTTTCCCATGAGTTGGGTTTGCAACTAAAGCAGCATTAATTCTTCTACCTGGTCTTGAAACAGATTGGACATGAACTTCTTCAAATTCAGCTTGTTCTTTTTTATAATTTTCCAAGATTTCATCAATATCAACATCATCTTCTTCAATTTCACCAGTTTTTTTAGCTTTTTTCTTGTTCTTCACTTGTGCTTTTGCTTGTGCTTTTTTATTTTTTTCTTCAATACGAGCCTTTTTGGCTTCTTTATCTTTTTTATTATTCTTTTTAGCCATTTTTAAGTTTAATGATAATATTGGTATTAAAGATGAAGTTTAATTTTTTTTTAAGCATAAAAATTTACAGCTTCGGGAAAAGTTGAATATTTGAACTAACAACAAATTTATTGCAAAAGTTTTTGATGAAAGAAAAAGTTGTTCATTTGTTGTTTCTACAATTTGTGTTTAATTTTATTTTTAAAGTGCCAAATTTTTGTTTTTTTTTTTAATCATTTAAACAGAATTTTTAACCAATTCAGAAACTTTAGCAGATAAATTTTCAGCATCAGCTTTAGTAGAAGCTTCAGCATAAACTCTAACAGCATCTTCAGTACCACTAGCTCTAACAAAAGATCTACCATGAGCAAATTGCTTAACAGTTTCATCAATCTTATGTTGTAAACCTTTTGGACTGGTTAATTGTCTTTCAGCATTTGTAGTCTTAAAGACAGTTCTATCTGGAACAATAACTTTAGCTAGTTTGTTTGGAAGATCAGTGTAAGATTCATCCCAATCAGATGGGTCCCATTGTTTGATGGCCAAGACAATCAAAACAGCTAATAAATCAGAAATGGCATCACCAACAGTTTGATTAATCAATTGAGATAATTGGAATAAAGTGTTGATGGCCAATTGTTCACGAGGAGTTGAAGGGGATGCATTTTTCAAGGTATCAATCAAATTGTCAGAAAATAAGACAGTACCATGGCCATTAGCTTCAAAATAAACACCAATATCAAATCTAGCAGCTTCATGATGTAAATGTTTAACACCAGTTGGAGTACATGCAACTGGAACTTTCAAAACATTATTAATATAATCAGTAGAGCTACCATTTGCATAAGCAGTTTGAACAACACCAATTTCAGCTTTTAAACCAGATTTTTCTAATAAATCTTTTAAAAATGCAGCTAATAAAGTTGCAATTTTATCACCATCTAATAATCTAAAGTCATGAGAAGCATTTTCATAATAAAAGACAACTCTATCAGCATCACCATCAAATGAAGAATATAATTGTAATGGGACTGGATGAATGTTTAATGGTAATTTTTGGTTAGTTTTAACATAATCAGCACCAGATCCAACATTTAAAGCTTCTGGATCTTGAAACTTGTTATTGACAACTTCAAAATCAATGTAATTCTTCAAGTATTTAGAAAATAATTCTTGAGCTTTTGGACCACCAATCCCATTAGCAGCATCAACAGTAATTTTAATCTTATTGAAATCATTTGGGAAAAAAGATTTATGAATTGAGATAAATGCTTTTGATAATTTTTCATAATATCCTTCTTCAGTTGGAACACCAAAGTTATTATCTGGAGAAGATTGAGTATTGATTGATCTAACCAAATAATGTAATTGAGGTGTAGTTAAAACGTTGAAATTTTGGTAATTGGTATCCAAAACTTTTAACCCATCAATTACAGAATTAGTTAAAGCAGGACCTGATTCTCTTGAATCTCTGGCAATGATAACATTTGAAGGTTTTGATAAATCAATGTTTAATTCATTAGATAGTTTTATAATTTCTTGTTGTAAACTTTCTAAAGTGTATAAATTAGCTAAAGTTGTAGCATAACTTTCCCAAGATTGTTCCAACATTTCACCTTGAGGATCAATCAATTTGACACCATTATCTTCTGGAGGATTATGAGAAGCAGTAATCATAACACCAATTGTTTGACCATCCAAATATTTTGATCTTAAACTGGCTAAAATACCAACAACAAACACAACACTATCCAATACGTTTGCTTTAGTACGAAACCCAGCAGTACCATAAGCAAATTTCAAATCTTTTGGTTTTTGGTGCAAAGGGTAGAACTCTTGTAAGTTTGATTCTAAAGAAGATGACATTATAATTCTTTATTTATTAAATAATCTGTTGAATAAAATAAATCGTGCCTGTGTAATTTTAAACCTTTTTAACATGTAAACAAAACAGCCATTGACTAAATTTCGTCGTTGGTTCGATTCTTCTCGGAGGAACTTTTATTTTTATTATTATTTTATTTTACATTATTTTACATCAACATAATAGAAATAATCCAATACAAACAGATAATAGTAAATATTAAAATAACAATGGCGCCACCAACACCAATACTAGACATGAAAGATTTGAAGCAAATATATCGTTTAGATAAAGAAGTTGATGAATCACAATGTCAATTAAAATCATTAACGCAGTTCGAATGTGGATTCCAAGGTGGTTTAGTCGAATGTAATCCTTTTAAAAGAGTGTTCAAAGATTGTATACTCAAGAATGGTAAAAGACAGATGTTCGAAATCACAGATATGAATACAAATACTAAATTTGATAAAAGTGAAGTTGAGCAATTTCTAGATGTTAGTGGGAAGATGCTACAGGATAGTTGAATGAGTTTGTAATAATAATAATAATAACAACAACTACAAAGTTAATGAAGAAAGATAAATTTGTAGAATTAAAAACAAAATGAATAGAATAAATATGAATTACTTTAAAAAATATGACAAAACTCTTTTCCTTTAAGACTAATTTCATAATTTGCCGGTGAAGTTGGTAAAGCGCGCGTTTTTAATAGGAGATCAATAATAACATAATCATCAACAACAACAACAACAATAACAACAACAACCAGATCATGGTAGAACTAACTGCTGCTCAAGAGCATTACCTTAAAAGGGAACTTTTGCGATTGGAACTTGACAAGGAACTAGAAGCCTTTAACGATGTTTATGCCTTGAGAAAATTTGGTACTCCATTCACTAATCAAGATCCAAGAGAATATCAACTAATTGGTGAAGAACATATTTATGATTGTTTAGAGACCCATGAAACTTTCCCATTGCTGAAATATTTTTTTAACAACTTTGTTACTACTTTACCATTCTTATCTGAAGACCGCCAGGATATGGAACAGTTTTGGATTAAAAAAGTTCAAGTGTTTTACGAACATTTCGTTGAATTACATCTAAGTGATACTGCTGATAGAGATGAATATACTAAGCGTAAGAAGTTTGGGATTAGATTATCCAAAATGATTTTGATGTTTTATAATTCTGGGATTGGTACTACTCATGAAACTGAATATTATGAAAAGGATAAATACGTTATTGGAGAGAATTTACAAGATAAAAAATTAGATAAATTAATGTTCCCATCCAAAGAAACATTACAAGACCATATCTCTAAAGGATCTTTTATAAATGGAATAAATTTGAACGTTGCTGGTGTTCGTCGTGTTACTGTTAATAAATCAAATTCAGCGGCTAAATTTTGGGGCTCTTTAAATATAACTAAAATACCTACTGAATCATATTATGAATTCATCATCAAAACAACAAATGATATTGGTGAAGGCTCTGAAACTTTTGTTGCAAGAAGATACAATGAGTTTAAAGATTTACATCATGCTTTAAAGAAAAAATATCCTGGAAAACGTATTCCATCATTTCCTTCAAAAATTAAATCAGAAGTTAATGTTGGAAATAATGATTCTGTTGGTTCAACTACTAATAATATTTCTTTAGATGATGATGATTTAGATGAAGATGAAAAAGAAGAGGCTAAAGAAATTGCAAGACATGATGAAGAAATTAAAAATAATTTAAATGGATTATTTAAAGATTTAAAAATTGTTACAAACACCCCTCCAAGTACACCAACTACAAAACAATCTTCAATTTTTAATCCATTATCCCCAAAAAATGCTTCAAATTTTTTCAAATCTCCAAAATCATGGACAAATTCATTAAAAACTAAACAATCTTCACAAAACAAAAATACTTCATCAACACCGAACTCTCCTAAAGTATCTTCTGTTCCAATGTCTTCAGCTTCTTCAAATATTAGTAATGCAAGTTTTGAAACTGCTCATTCGTATAATCCTGATACAAAATTGACTGCACAAACTATTGATTCTTCAACAACTGCAGTTAATACGCCACCACCATCTGCTTCATCAATACATTCATCTATTGAAAATAGATTACCAAGAGAAAAATTAAGAGTTGCATTAAGATCTTATTTACGTAAATTATTAAAAGAACCAGAAATTTGTCATTCTGATTTATTAAAACAATTTTTGAATAAAGGTAAAATTTTAAAATTAACAAATGAAGAGATTATTGATATGAAGATTCGTGAAAATTTAGATTTATTAATCTTAAATAATCAAATTAAATTTCAAAGTGAAGCTTATTTAAAAGTTAAAGAATTGAAGAAATTAACTGAACCTTTGAAAACTACTTTATTATCAACAGATGATGGTATTATAAAAATTTTTGCTGAGTTTAAAGAAAAAGATCATATTAGTCAATTGTCACCAATGTTGAAAAATTTTATTGAATGGTGTAAAATTGAAATTGCTGCAACTATTTATCAATTGTTTCTTGGTGGTGATAATTCTTTTGAATTTTTTTCACAAATTAAAAGAATGCATAAATTAATGCCATATTCTGTTATGATTAATATCTTAAGATTTACAAACCCAATGGGTATAATGAAAGCAATGTTAGATTTACTAATGGCTAATCCTTTTGGTGGGAAATCTTTATTACAAACTTTATTTTATGGGATTTTAAGTGATGATATTAAACATCAAACTAAAGTTATTTCTGAATTAGAACATAAGATTGGTCATGAATCTATTTTGAAAAGATTTAAATACTTCATCTATGATTGTAAAGATGAAGAATTAATTGAATCAATTAGACAAGAATCTAAAAACCTGAAAGCTGATTTAGTTCTAACTTTAATCATCACACCTCAATTGAATGATTATTCCACAATTAGTGATGATGTTATCGGTGATGTCTTTGAAAGTTATAACGAATATAAAAAATTTCGTTCTTTACAAACATCTGGTAAAAATATACCAGATGCTGAATTGAATATTGATCATAAGAAAGTTGAATTATATTCTAATTTAAAAACCATTTTTAAATTATACGTGAAAAAACATGATAAAGATATTATGAAACAAATATGGTCAGAACCAGAATTAATTTCTATATTAAAGGATTTATTAACAATGTTTTACCAACCTTTGGTTACTTTATTTAAAAATGCACATATTGATGTTGCTTTTAAACATTTTGAAAATTTTATGGATGATTTACTTGTCACTATTGATAGATTGTCTGATGAGATTTATATAAGTGATACTTCAAAGATTGTGGACGATATAATGCAAGTTATAAATAACCACGAAGATGAATTTTATGAATTCATTCATGATGTTTATTTAAATGATGCTGATTTAATTTTTGAAAAATTAATTTTATGGTTAAATAAAATTTTGAAATTTTTAAGACATTCCAAGAACTTAAATTTGAATGAAAATTATAAAAGATTGGATTTAAATGGATTAATTGAAAAATCAAAGGTTGATTCAGAAGAAATCATTAATGAATTAGATGACATAATTTCAATAACTAAGCAACAACGTCAATTATATGCCAAAAGATTAGAATCACAAAAACAGAAAAAAGTAAGTTCTTCTCCATCAAAAGATTTAATTAATGATAATTGGGATGCTATTAATAGTGTTGAAGTTTTTAAAACTGATGATTTTGGTTTGAATGAAAATGATTTATTGGAGTTGAATGCTGAAATTGAAGATGATGATGATTATGATGATGATACGAAAAGTATAACCTCTGCTGTCAGTAATAAAATTCCAAAATTAAATGAAGTTAGTACGAAGGAAATTTCCAAGATGGTTGATGAATTTAAAGATGAAATAATTGAAGTTTTAAAGAGTTATACGTATTAGAATGAGACTAATTGAGTCACTTTACATAGATATTATAATTACACGTATTTATTTTTCAAATTACCAAAAATCAAATTCAAACGTTAGTTATTACATTAATTAATAATATCATACAAAAAACAAATCACTTAAATAATATTAATATCATACAAAAAACAAATCACTTAAATAATATTAATATCATGACTCTTTATACTCATGTGCCTCGTAAATATAAATATATATATATATATAAAGTTGTTAAAAACATCACTTTATACTCCCTCCATATATTGCTCTTAATTAATACTGTCTAATGGATCAACTCCACTATCATCTGCAATAGTAGTTTCATCAACTTCTTCAATTAACTCAACGTCAACATCATCGTCAACATCAGCTAAAACAGCATCAAGCACAAGATTTTCTTCGGCAATTTTATCATCTTCTTCATTCACCTGCTGAATCCCAAATTCTGGATCTATTGGAGAATTTTTTAATGAACTTAATGTACTTAATGCACTTTCTGTTTGTGCTCTATTAGCTAATTTCAAACATGGACGTGCAGGACGTTCTCCATTTTCGTGAAGTTCATCCGCAATCATTGATGGCATTATTATTTGATCATGTGAATGTGACCTTTTAGCTGTAATTGATGCAGAACTATTACCAGTGTTATTATGCGATAATAAACCTTCACTAGCAAGTTGTCTATTAGTTGGATTCATGGTTGATATTTCTTTCAATTTATTAACATGATGAATGGTTTTAGCAATTGTTTGAACCAATAAATTTGGTTTCAGTGGTTTAGAAATGTATTCATCCATATGAGCTTGCATACATTTTTCACGATCACCCAACATAGCATGGGCTGTTAATGCAATGATTGGAACTCTAACACTAAACGGATCAATTGGATTGATTTCTTTTTCCCATTCTCTAATTTTTTCGGTGGCTTCAAATCCTCCCATGATTGGCATTTGAACATCCATTAATACAACATCATATTTACGTTTCTTAACCGCTTCAAATGCTTCAAGACCATTTTGTGCAACAACAACCTCATGCCCATATTTTTCCAAAATACGGACAGCTAGTCTTTGGTTAACTAAATTATCTTCAACCAATAAGATTGTGTATGATTGTGGAACATCATCTTCACTTGGTACAATTCTAGATTCTAAAGCAGGTTTCAAATAACCAGCCAAATCAATCATAGAACAAGGAGTGTTACCATAAGATTGGATACCAAGATCTAAACATTCTCTCATATTTAGTTTTGGAATGGTTGAATGCAATAAAACAAATGGAATGTATTTAATTTCAGGCAATTGTCTTAATCTTTTACCTGTTTCAACAGAGTCAATTATAATAACATCATATTTAGGATCTTTAAAATTAGCTTCTTCGATAGTTTTCACGACTGTTGGTCTTAGGTTCAATTCTTTTAGATACAGTTCAATCTCCTTAGCTTCTTCATCGCTATGTTCTGTGGAAATAAATAGAACTTGATGTAAATTAAAGATTAATAATGCATTTGATTTATTAAAGCTTTCTTCAGCAACTGGTTTAACTGTAACTGTAAAATAAAATTTAGAACCTTTTCCATATGTAGAGGTAACCCAAATTTCACCACCCATTAAATGAATCAATCTTTTTGAAATGGATAAACCTAACCCAGTACCCCCAAATTTTCTTGTAGTTGACCCATCAGCTTGGGTGAAATTTTCAAAGATTAAACCCAATTTATCCTTCTTAATACCAATACCAGTATCTGAAACACAAAATTCTAAAACTAAAACATCATCTTTAGGAGCTTTTGATGATTCAACAATAGTAGAAGAATCATTACCAATTACATAATTATCATTTTCAATAGTAGCACTGATATGTTGATCTAAAGATTTAGTTGCAGCTCTTACACTTAAAGCCACATGACCTTTTGAAGTAAATTTAATAGCATTACCAACCAAGTTTAAAATCACTTGTCTTAATCTAAAAGAATCCCCGATTAAATAATCTGGGAAAGATGCATCAACTTGATATAATAAATTAACAGGCTTAGCAATTGATTTAACTGCCAAAGTTTTCAAAGCACCAAAAACAGTACCTCTTAATGAGAATTCAACTTGTTCGATAGTCATTCTATTAGCTTCAATTTTAGAAATATCTAAAATATCATCAATAATTGTCAGTAGTGAGTTTGCTAAATTATGGACAGTTGATAACATTTCTCTTTGATATTGTGTTAAATCAGTATCTAAAGTCAATTGTGTATAATTTAAAATACCATTAAATGGAGTTCTTAATTCATGGGAAAAAATCCCCAAAAACTCAGATTTAGCTCTATTAGCCAATTCTGCAGCTTCTCTTGCATCTGTATTTCTTTTAATAGAATCTCTCAGGTTAAACACCATTTGGTTAATTTTTGTCTTTAAAGTATCCATTTCCCCAGAAGCTTCAACAGTAATAAATTTGGTAAAATCACCATCAGTAGCAGCTGCAGTAATTTGAGCAAATGCTCTCACTTGTGTAGTTAAATTAGCAGCCATAACATTAACATTTGTAATAATTTCTTTCCACAGACCATCAACATCAGACACTTGGGCTTGAACACCTAATTTACCTTCAACACCAACATCTTTAGCAACACGAGTGACTTCACTGACAAAAACTTGTAAAGAATCCACCATCTTGTTAATTGTTTCTTTCAATTGTAAAATTTCACCTTGTGCTTTAACATCAATTTTTTGAGATAAATCACCATGAGCAACAGCAGTAGTGACTGTTGCAATAGATCTGACTTGATTAGTTAAATTTGTAGCCATAGCATTAACATTATCAGTTAAATCTTTCCAAGCACCTTCAACACCATTAACTACCGCTTGACCACCTAAAATACCTTTAATACCGACATCTGTAGCTAAACTTGTAACTTCCAAAGCAAATGTTTGTAATGAGTCCACCATTTGATTGATAGTTAATTTTAAATCTAAAATTTCACCTTTACAATCAGCTGTAACTTTTTTAGATAAATCACCTTTAGCAACAGCAGTAGTAACATTTGCAATATTTCTAACTTGATTTGTTAAATTTGTAGCCATAGCATTAACATTATCAGTTAATTCTTTCCATATACCTTCAGCACCAATAACAACAGCTTGACCACCTAATCTACCTTCAACCCCAGTTTCTCTAGAAACTCTTGTGACTTCAAATGCAAAAGTTTTTAATTGATCAACCATAGTATTAATAATATTTTGTAATTCCAAAATTTCACCTTGCGCATGAACATTAATCTTATTAGACAAATCACCATTTGCAACAGCACGAACAACTTCAGCAATTTCTCTAACTTGATTAGTTAAATTCAATGCCATCACGTTTAAAGTATCACTTAAAGTTTTCCAAATCCCAACGGTACCAATGGATTTTACTTGACCACCAAATTCACCATGTGCAACTTCAGTAGCAATTTTTGTAACTTCAGCGGCAAAAGTTTGTAATTGATCAACCATAGTGTTGATTTTAAGCTTTGTAGTTTTGATCTCATCACTCGGTTCATTCTGATTGATTTCAACTCTGCTATTAAAGTTCCCATTAGCAACAGAGTTTAATACTTCATTCATTTGATGAGCCGCCTCATCTAATTCCTGTTCTTTTAACCTTAGTGTCGTTATAATCGAATCTTGATTGTCCATATAACTTGCAATACTCTTTCGAAACATCTCAAGTTTTTCTTCATCACCACTAGACCATAGCTCTTTGAAGAGCTTGGGACTATGAAGGACTGTGATACAATCAACCAGCTCACTCATAGTTAATTTGGTTTTCTAACTTGTTTGATGAAGTTATTTTTTTTTTGTCTTTTCAAACAAAGAACTCCAATGGCTACAGTGTTTTGGCTGTTAATTTTTTGATCGTCTCTTTACTTCTCTCTGATTTAATTATAGAAAAAAAAAGCCAAAACTTGATATGTTGAATTAAAAGAAACAAAAAAAATTGTAATAAATGATATTTACTGTGTTTTGTTATATTTATCTGAGTTATCTAAATGTTTTCTAATTGAATATTAAATGGATTTGTTGTATTATTGTATTTAGTACTTCAGGTCCGGTTTGGAACGCACCTGTTATCTCCTGTGCCTCTGCCTCGATTCTAGATGCAACAATTAGATTACCTAAATTATTATGTCATCAATACTCTGTCACACTTTCCGTGTCAATTTTTAGTTTACCCGGTGGAAGCAAAAAAAACCATTTTATATGATTACCCTATTTTAACGATTTCCTTTTATGCTTAAATTGCAGTTTTTTCTTTTTTTTTTTTATCAACCGTTTTCTTCTATGGCAACCAAAAAACGTTTCCCATGACAATAGTTAAGCGAAACATAGATTAATTACATAAAGAATTAATTATCCCTATTTCTAACTGAAATTTGGTTTACATATCATTTAAATTGACACATTTATCCAATAAACTAAGTCATAAGTTAATTTTTGAAAACCAAGAGAGCAAACAAGTGAATTATCTTTGGTTTAAGATAACTATCAATCTTGATCAAGATTTACATTAACTACACTTGTTTTCTTGTCTTCTTTCCCATCAATATTAAATTGTCTGCATACTTCAAATACGTTCAGTTATCCTTTTATAGGGGTCTAATTGATATCAAGGTCAATCAACAATCTGGATACAAATAACAATCAAGCCCCAGTACAAAGTCTTTGTTCTCCCATTTTTATTTCAACTTGTCTTGGTTACTTTTATTCAACAATGAGCACCCCAACACCTCAAACCCCTGTTGAACTTATCACAAGTATCAACTATCATAAACCACCATCAATACAT
Source organism: Liangdongia dryadoides (assembly GCA_030579655.1). Classification (NCBI taxonomy): domain Eukaryota; kingdom Fungi; phylum Ascomycota; class Saccharomycetes; order Phaffomycetales; family Wickerhamomycetaceae; genus Liangdongia; species Liangdongia dryadoides. The sequence continues at coordinate 168,100 of JAKTRJ010000015.1, forward strand.
CAGCATGAAAGTAGTGCTATGTCAAGTTGTCCTGGGACACCACTAGTTGAACCAGCTACTTCTGTCAATGTTAATTCTTCTATGCCTTGTTCCTATAGTGCTAACCCCGATAATAATTCAAATGCAACTCCAACAACCAGCCCTTCTTCTGTTTCAAATCTCAGATCACCACTAATTATCAATAATGATCAACATAACAATAGTGCTAATAATGATATAATACTGTTTGCAGATGGTAGTGTTGATGATGAATTAGTTTTGTCTATAAATCATCTACTTAATGTTTTAGAATCTCCAGAATCTAATAAATATGTTGATTTAAATCAAGTTCATTTAGTTTTGAAAAAATGTTTAATGTCTTTAAATCATTATAGATTGCAAAATCAATTGCTGAAATTTGAGAATGATGAAACTGTTAAACGTAATGAGATTGAAAATGATTTGATTAAAAAAGAAGTTGATTTTTTATTAAAATCTCCTTTAAGTCCAACTACTGCTGCTTTAAATCAACAACAAACACATTCAATTAAGAAGGAATATACCTTAAAACAAAATTCCTTTTTGGATTATTTAAATTCAACTTCTTATACTACAACAAGTCGTCCAACTTCATCTTCAAGAGCTTCAACACCTACATCTTCTGCATCTTCATGTACAAGCACAATATCCGTAATGAGTAACAATGCAAATGCCCCTGTTGTCAACACTTCTTCAACAACAACTGTTAATGCTGTTTCATCGTCAACACAATCCATAGAACAATCAAATACTTGTCCAGCACCAAGATATAACTTTAGAAACACACCTGATCGTGTTTCTAAAACAAGACCAAAACGTTTAACTCTTGTTGAAAAAAGTATGACAACAGCTCCAGTGAAGAGCAAAGATTATAACAGTTGTATTAAAGTGTTTCACCTTGAAAAAAAATGATGAATATAATGATTGAAATTTGCTACTATTCTATTAATGCTATACCCTACTAATTATACTAATGCTAATATACTTTTATGATTTTTGATTTACTGTTTACTTTTTTTTTTTTCTGCTGATTATGATTTGAACATCTGTATTAATATGATGCTATTTTATGACTTCCCTTTTTTTGACCTTTACTTCTACATCATTCATGATCATTTCAAAAATAATTACTTGCAAGGACTGCTATTCTATTTATTAATTGCTAATCAAAACTTTATATTCAATTTAATATGATTTTATAAACACAAAGAAATGTAAATCTTAATTTTATCTACTTGCATTCAGATGCAGAATAACGTAATAAAACTTTTTTTTTAAATGAGAATATAAATAGTTCATAAATAACTATACATGGAATGATTTGAATGCACTAATCGCTCTGGATGTTTTTTTTTTTTTTTTGATTCATTATTCGTCAAAGATAACAGCTTGATTATCACTAAAGACTGGCATGGTTTCCAAGAAGCTTCTAACGTATTCGTAAACAGTGAAAGTAACAGCTTGACCTGGGGCAACTCTCATAACTCTTGGAGTGATACCTTTGTATAAAGCACCAACACCTTCTTCCTTAACTAAATCACGACCAATTCTAGTGATTCTTTGTAAAGAGGATTGTTTAGCTAATTCTGGGTTAGCAGCTTTAGTTTCTTTTTGTAATCTAGTCTTAATGGTATCTAATGGAGCATTGGAGAATGGACCAATAGCACCAGAAATCAAACCAATACAGGAAGTTTGCCAACTTGGAATTTGACCATTGTTACCGTTGGTGGTGTGATAATCAGTTAAAGCTTCTTTTAATTTAGAGTAAACAGTAAAGTTAGCACCTTGGTTAGTAGCTTGTCTAGCAGCAGTTAAACTAACACCTCTGTACAAGGTGGAAACACCTTCTTCCTTAATAATCAAATATAAAGCATGGGCAGCGTTTCTGTATTTTGGAGCACTCAATGGATCGGATAAAGAATGATGTTGAGCCTGCAATCTAATCTTAACAACTTCCATTGGGTTAACAACAGCAACGGCTTCAGTGATACCAGCACCGACACCAGCAACAAAAGTAGAACCAGTAGAAATCTTACCAGTGGCCTTGTCAATCAACAAACCTCTGTAAAATTCATAAGAAGAGAACCTTATAGCCATTTTTGGAATAATACCAATAACGACGGCACCTAAACCTTTGTATAAACCTGGAACACCTTCCTTAGTTGCAATAGAAACACCAGTGGAAATGAAACCTGGGTTCTTAACTAAACCAGATTTTCTGTGCAATTGCATACGCACTTTAATGGTATCTAATGGATGACAACATAGAGCTTCAAACAAACCAGCAGTACCACCAGAGATTAAATTAACGGCGGTGGATGAGGACTTCTTTTTACCAGAGGACATTTTCTATATAATTCTTTTTGCAAAAAAGTTCGAATATTTTAAATGAAAACAATCAACAATTGATGGATATTCCCCTGTTTATATAAACTTTCTCGAGTCACATCTTTTCTAGCGTGACCTTTAGCCCATTTCCTGCGCTGAAGGCAAAAGGGGACTTTGTTTCCCAACGGGTCAATGGACAAGTAACAAAGCACCAACCTCCAGGCAGAATCATTAGGCAGAGCAGTACGTTGCAGGCAGCAGGCACAAATCGGGAACAGCGAAAAAAAAATGGAGAGTCCAATGATCTCGGCTTCGATTCGGTCTACAATTAACTTTGTATACAATGTAATTGGGAACATTCAAGGCTCTCAAAAACTCATCAAAAACCTACAAAAGTTCAGTTCAGTAGTTTTTACTTGTGTGTAATGTGCTTCTTCCAGCGAGAACCAATCAGGTACCCTCTTTTACCCCATGGTTCCTTGAACAACGAAATCTGGGGTAAAAGGTTGGACGGGCATTTGTTCGTTTCAATGGGAATACCTCTTTTGGTAATAATAGTGCACGTGAATGTTTCTGTTGGGGTCATGTGACTTTGCTTGAAAATGGCATTTTAATTTTTTCAGAAGCCCTGTTTTGAATTGTCATGTGACTTTGTTATTCAAAGCCTGTTTTAATTATTATATTCTACTTATCTACAATTAAATATACCTCTCGAATAACATGAATTAAAAGAAAATTAAAAATGCTTAAGCTTCAGCTAATTCTCTCAATCTTCTGATGGTAGATCTGACAGTGGCAGCAGCAGCAGTGGAGACAGTGTAAGCACCACCAGCAATAACCTTGTGACAAGAGTGACAGTTCCAGATACCGGCAGCATCTCTCTTAACAGACTTCTTACCACAGAAAGAACAGTCGTAACGAGCATGTTGTTGAATTTCCAATTTCTTGGTTTGACGTCTCAAGGATGAACCGTAACGAACACCAAATTTACCAGTGATACCAACCTTCTTTGTTCTCTTTGTCCTATAATTTGTTAGTTTATAATTCAGAAAAACTTGTAAAATCTAATAGAGTTTGAATGTCAAATGAGTGGATGAACAAATAGTTTGAATTAATTTAATTGTATGCTTCAGGTAAGCAATTGAGAATTGGCAAATACCATTAAACCAATGAAAATGTGTATATGAATGGTTTAAAAAAATTCAATAATGGGCTCTTTACTTCTTTTCATTTGTCCCTTATTACTACTTGTTGGTAACCTCTTATTCAAATTTTTGTAAAATAACAAACTTGATGAGTTCCTTCAAAACATAATTAAATAAAATTCAATCCATAAATCATAAACATCCTCTATATCACATTCATAATCATAACTCATATTATTATCTCTTTATAACAACATACATCTTGTATTATATTTGTTGATTCTATGATCGAGTGTAACAACAGTTTAACGTTAGTGGTTTAAGAAAAAGTTTTAGAAAAAAGAGTTGGTTGTGTGAATTTTTCCAAAGAGTTGGTTTGTGCACTATTAGTGGTTTCCGCCCACTGTGCACAGCTTTTGTTTGCGTCACTTTTTGTTTTTCAGTATGGTACGTGCCACATATTTATAAACATTGGTGTTCAGATGTTGTTACTATCTTTTTTGTAATTTTCACAGTCACGGAAAGCAACAAAAATAATTATTAGGGTTTGTAACTTTGAAAAACAAAAAAAACTTTCAACCCTAAACTTCATAATTTGACCAAAACTAGTTATTTTTCTGCAAGATGCAAAAAAGAGAACAAAGTTTCTTGTTTTAGCAAATTACGGACATGTTCTTGATAGAGAAGAAGTTTAAGTAAAGATGCCGATTGATCAATAAACATGAACATAATTAAGATAAATCGCACTAATCCTGCTTAATAACAAACTCATCTTTAGACGTTCTATGTTATGATTTGGCAATTCAAGTTGAGGTTCTCGGCTCTTGAATGTTGAGGCTTTAAACTTGAAGTTTTGCCATTGCATATACATACTTTACATCGTAGTACAACTATCAAATAAATGTGGATAGAAAATTTTCCATTACATGGATGCATATCTTTTGCTTGTTCAAAAAAAAAGTATATGAGAAAAGTTGACTTTGTAATTAGTTCCTATAAAAGTAGTGATTGTTCCATTGTTAAATGTAATTGATTCCATTGTTCTACATTCAACTTTTGAAACACCACACAAATCCTACATTACACTTGGGATAGTCATTTTTGTTAATTCTTGACGTATGATTATACTAAAAATGGGTGTTTGGGTTTATGAGAAATTTTGTCATGGTGATCTGGTTACAATGATGCTTGGTAAAGATAGAAAGCGGTGTTTTTGCCTTGCTTTGCATTCTCTGGTAATGGATGTTGGATGTTGGAAAGCTTGTGATTTTGACGATATGAATTGTTTCTTTTACGTGCTGATGGGGCAGACTTGTCGTCGTAACAACAAAGTTTTTGATAAACAAACTACCGCTCACAAGTGTCTACTTCTAAATTAGGAGTTGATAGTTGATAATATTTGATATAAAACCCTATCAGTGCCCTTTTTTTCATGATCCTTTGGTTTTCAAATCAACTCAATTCAATTTGATTTAAAACAATAGGCTTTATCTTCATTTGTTGCACTGCTATCTTAACTAAACACGTATATACGTACTATTACAACTTCAATTCCTAAGTTTTGATTACAATTACACACAGCGCTTAATTACAAAAAAAAACTTTAAAGATGACTATTCAAGAGAATAATTTCCCTTTTGATTGTATTCATCAAGAAGAGGAAGATTTTATTGTTCAAGTCAATCAAAGTATTACTACTGATTTTTTGACCAATCAACTCTAATTATTAACAATTTTTATAGCTCCAAAGTTACCTTTTGATATCAATGATTATCTTAACTTTGAATTGAATGAAGATTTGGTTTCTTCTTCTGGGTTCTTAAATGATTATACTCCTGCTCAACAATATAAGGATGAAGATCTAATGGCTAAGTATTCTTATGCATCCCAATGCACAGAAATTACAATGGATGATTTCACACATTCTCCACTTGGATCTGAACCAATTGAAGACACTATTGATTCCAACTATACTTATACAACATCTGATGATATGGAACTGGATTTCCAATTAGAACATGATGAATATTTGGTTGATGATATGTTGATTGAAGATGGTGTTTTTAGCTCTTGTGAAAGTTATATGCTAGGTTCTTCTTCTAATACATCATCTGAATCTCTGTCTGATGAATTCAAGATTTATGACATTCATCATCAAGATTTCATTTGTGCAGTCTTGACTAAAGCTAATAAACCATGTCAACATAAAATCAATTGCCCAGTTCATACAATGGAACAAAAAGCTGCAATTCCAAGATCTGATACTGTTGTAAAATTGATGAGAAATTACAAGTACTTACAAGATTTGAATCATGATATTGTCAAGTATTCTAAACAATTGTTGATGCAACAAAGATTTAATCAACATCAGCATCAAAAACATAATGAGCATTTATACACTAATACATATTCTACAGCATCAGCATTTACATCAAATAATTCCACTCTGAAAAGACAAAATTCATATGATGACACTGTTTTAAAAACAATGCCATGTAAATTACCAATTGAAATTCTGAATGAACAAACAGCTAGAAAAAATGAATTTATTGACCTTTTAATTAAAAAATTAAACAATGTTTCAAAAGACCCAGATCAAAGATTAATGGAGTTTGAATACAATGTTGATCTGAAGGCTATGGCTACAATTGCCTTTTATAAAGAACATGATTTCACTTACTGAGAATTATTGATCTTGGTACATATAAATTTTATTTCTTGGGAACTCTTTAAAGTTTCCTTATTGCTTTTTAATTGTTTTGATTTTTTATTTATGTTTGTCATTGCTTTTTTGTCATTTCCCATTTGCATATTATTCAATTCTTCAAATATTTTTTACAATTCTTCTTACGTTTTCTTATTGGTGCCATTTAACTTCAAATGGATTAGCCTATTTTATTTTATTTTTACAAATAAATTTTATCATTATATCCCCATATAAAGATATTTCTATCTTATCGAAATTTTAACTTTGTTATACGACCTTCACTGTGATTTCCTGTAAGCAAGCTAATGTAATTATCTGCAAAATGCACTGAAGATCAATTGTCTCAGACAATGCTAAGAAAGTTTTTTAAGCGAATTTGAATCTATACTATGATGAGACAATCTACACTCTAGATTTCAAATAGTAAGGTTTTTGTAAGAAAAAAAGCTTTAGTTAGTTGAATATCATCAATTGAAATATCAAGAATCAATTAAATCAGATAACATACTTACAATTAGAAAGAAATGAAGATTTGAACAAAGTTAATAATGACCCCCCTAATAGTGGAGACATGATTGAAACTTGACAGATAGTTCCTGATGCTTGTTTGAAGTTGTAACATGATTTTAATTTGTCTAGAAATCTTCAATTTCACTAAAAATACACGCATATGGGTATTAGCGCTTGTTTTAAAAAATCGTGAATCTGTAAAATTTTAATGCAAGTAATTATCATGCAGCAATATGTGGGGCTGCGGGCATCTCAATTAAATAAATTAAACTTTAAGGGTGTTCTCAATTCAAATGGATGTTCAAAACAAAGAGGAGAATATGTCAATTAATATGGTGTGATAATTACTTTAACTTGAAACATTCATTTGTGAAAAACTTTTTCATTGAAGTTAATTGTTTTTATCTTTTTTTCCATTTTTTTTTTTCTTTTTTTTAATAACGATAATATTTATTAAAAATAAATGGAAAAATACTATTAAAAATAACTATACAACTCTTTTGAAGATCTATTCAACTAATCTTAAGATTATCTGACAAAGTATGAAATATTCGATTTTTTGAATTTTTTAAATTTAAATTTTAACTAGATCAATAATTATTACGTCTTTAATTCAGCTTAAAACTAAAAATTTAAAAATTAATATTTTATTTTATTATTTCGAATTCTCCATCAAGATGGGCTTAAGTATTCCACAATTTATTTTATTTTAAGTAATTTATAGTCATATTAATATTATATTTACAGTATTTAGTCCGTTGATTAGTTAGGCGCACTTGAATTAATTCAATATGTAATGAAAAAAAGTTAAAAAAACAAACTTAATTTTAAGCTTTTACAACAAGATAATACAATACACATTTTAAACAATGTTCTCTGATGGCCAAAATATTGAAATTTATGTTGCTGCATTCCACATGCAGGGAACATTTATGCTCGTTTATAATTAAATCAAATATAAGGTCAAACTTAAATAAAAAGTACAGTCATTATATTGAGATAAATATTACAATGAATCACTTTAATATAGTTTAACTAAACTGACTTGGACTTTATTTACTACAAAGAAACTTGTTTTATAATATCGTTATGTACAACTTTACAATTTTCATGTGGTTTTGTGGATTAAATTCCTGAACTAAATAATTCCAGAAAACCATATAAAACAAAAATCAATTTCCTCAAATATATGTTTGGTGTAATCTCTATTCATTCAAATAAAAATCTGGTAAGTAGTGAAGAATATTCATAGTTCATTCCAATGTTTGAAATTCATTTTTTATGATCTGGAGATTTTAAGCTTTAAAATTTCTACAACAGTTAGTGCACCTCTGTTGAAGAAGGTACATATAATTAATATTTTAAAAAACATTTTATAACTGAAAGAATACTAATGCCTGAAAGAACAAAAATTGAATTGAATTAAGTTTTATTTGATTCTTCTTGATTTCATCACATGACCTTGTTGAAGATGTGCAATTACCAAAAATGTTTGGATGTTTTTTTTTATTTTGGTTGGTGCGAAAGATTTCATTAATGGCAATGGAGTTGTACTCCAACAACATTGTAAAACTATTAATTATCAAGTTTTTATACAATGTCACACGAAGAAGATGATGATGCCTTCTTATATGGTGATGATGAATCTGGAGTGACCAATGAAGTTAACGATGAAACCCCAGATAGAAAGAAACAAAAAATTGAAGGAACTACAGAAACTGAAAATCAAGAAGTAAAACAGGAAGAAGAAGAAATCGAGGAAGAAGCAGAAAGTAGTGAACTTGAAGAAGGTAGTAGTGATGATGATTCTGACATTGAATTTATCATTGGATCTGAAGAGCCTAAGACCGCTGATTCTGCTGCTACAACACAAGCTGATGGAACAACAACTACAACAGCTACAACAACAAATACTACAACAGCTACAACAGCAATATCAGAGGCAATTGATGAAGTTAATGACATTGATGAAGCTAACAAAGAAGATGAAGCTACAGCTGCTCCTTCTACAACTGAAGCTACTATTACAAGAGTTCCAGGTATTGATATTAATAAAGTTGGTGAATATGGTGGTAAACCAATAACATCTATTAACTTACAGGATTTAAAAGAAAAACCATGGAGACAACCTGGTGCTGATGTTTCTGAATATTTTAATTATGGGTTTGACGAGTTTTCATGGACTGCATATTGCGCTAAACAAGATCGTTTAAGACAAGATTTTAACCCTCAAAAATTAATGATGAGCATGATGCCAATGGGAATGCCACCAATGATGATGGGAATGCCCGGTGGGCTTCCTGGTGGGCTTCCTGGTGGTATGCCAGGCATGCCAGCTGGTTTCGCAATACCGCCTGGTTCTGGTGCTCCAATGATGCCTCAACCTCCTTCTCAACCATCTCAATCATCTCAACAACAACAACAACAACAACAACAACAACAACAACAACAACAACAACAACAAC